>APFE030623412.1:60976-136401 GCA_000404065.3 Pinus taeda
ATTTTTATCCCATTTAATTCCTTTTTTTTCTCTTCACTCATTTTTATCCCATTTAATTCCCTTTATATATACTCTAAGGTTTCAAAAGTATTTTTAGTTAGTCTTTTTTCCTTGTCCTTTAATCCTCTCATCCTATTTAATTTTTTTTTAACCTTTATTTAATTATCCTCCCCTACCTTAGTATTTATTCTATTGTAATGTAATATAATATTTAATTATATATTTTCTTAACTTTTTCCTTCTATTATCCTATTTCCCTTAATTCTAAATTAATCCTTCCCAGTTCTTTCCTAAAAATATTCTAAATAATTAATTAATAATCATTTTTATATAAATTTATTCATTTTCCTTATTTTATCCTTAATAATTGTTATTCATTTTTATAAATAATTATATTAGGTATTTATATTAAGTTATTATTATTTCTTAAGAGTTATTTGACTAATTTTTTCAATGGTCATTTTCTTTTGACTTTTTGTTCATTATAATTCATTGCTAGATCATATTTTCTCAATCTTTTTCTCCTGATAATGAACCACACTAGTTGGTTCGAAACTTGTCAACAATTCATTCATTCATGCGATGGATCCTGAAGACAATTTTCTAAAATAAAAGATTATGGTTATCAACAATATAACGTACTGCGTTCTTTCATTAGAGTTTCTCCATCATAATATCAAAATCAGTGGCCCCTTAAGTTTCTTCCCAAGGCTCCTCAAGGAAAATCCTCGAACACAACTCCACTAGACGACATGGGACTAATCAATTCAGTATTCATGTTTTCCACTCCAGCAAAAATGTTGCCATTGGACAAAAGGTTTGTGTCCCTCATTTAAACTCTACCACCTTGCTCCATTTCTATATTTTCAGTCTTTTTCTAAGGGCTTTGAAGTAGTTGTGCTAGTTATTTTTCAATGGATGTACACGAATATGAAAATATGAGTAGATTGACATGTGTTTCTTAGTTATACAGATGTGCTTGATGAAAGATAACCCCATTCTATTCTCCATTTATGAGGATTTAGTTTCTATCTAATGTGACCTTGTCTGGAATCCTATATTGCTGCATCTTTTAGGAAATGAATAAAATTCTAAATTTTTGTTCATTTTCCCACACCAAGATTTGGTTTCTTGGTTAACCATCGATTATTCATACTATGAATGTGGTATTAATTTGTATATTTTTTTTAGATCTTACTTATGTGAGTCAATGATCATTTGAGATATTACAATTCTTGTGTCTCAATTTAACCTCTTACAAGGTTTTAGCAAATGGTATGATTGACTATGCTTGTGATATTAAAAGAAGCTCATAACAATGTCTACAACATCAAAAAAAAAAAAATTTGAGTATTTGAGAGAGTTGTTTTCTCTGATAATTGCAGTGGACAATTATGAAGGAAACCTCAATTTATGGAGTCACTTTTATTAATCTTTGAATTACTATATTAATGATGTAGTAGTCTCATCTCGGATAGCAACAAATTTAATACACAAAAAATGTTGTTGCTTAGTGATTTTAGGACTACAATTATAAGACTTGCATTAATCAACATGTGTTGATATGATTTGAGAGCTCACTCTAAATGGATTTTTATATTATCATAAAAATTACACTCACAATGCACTGAAATATCATTGAATGAGCACTTGAAACCGCAAATAACTTGTAAAAATCTATCCTAAGGCTACATAAGCTTATGTTAAAGTTATAATTTTTTCTAACTTTGTATACATTTAAATAATTATATATAATGTTTACATGTATAATTTTTTTTTATTCAGCTTATTTTTCTAAGAGCTAGTTTTTCTTGGACTTAAGGAAATAAGTTAATGGCCCAAGACTAGGGTGTACCTAGCAAAAGTGAAAGTCTTCCTCCTTAGTACCACTAGAGGGTAATTCCATGTGGTTTGGTTTTCCTTGACTAATGGTTATGTGCGAGTGTGGCCTGCCTCCTCAATTCCACTAAAGGGTAATTCCAAGTGGTGTGGTTTTCCTTGACTAATGATTATGAGTGTGCATTCGAGGATAGACGCAAGTGATGGATCTACCCACTATGATTCCAAAAATAAATAATGATAGGTTTTCCCACTATTTAAAAAAAAAAAACAAAAAATTATAGATATTATTAATCTTAAATTAAAAGGACAAGTGTGATGTAATGAAAAAATAGAGAAGAAGATAAGGGTGTTTAAAGTTTACAGTTGAAAAAATGGAAAAGAGGTTCACATATGCATAAAAATGCACACAAGTTCTTAAACATAGATGCATTCTTAGAAATAACCATGTGTTTATAATCATATAACTTTGGTGCACCCCAAACCTCCACACATACTTATTAGCTCACACCTTTTAAGAACATGTACACATCTTTGAGCAGCAAAGATGTGCTTTGGAATGCATGGGTGTTCCTAAAAAGGAGCACATGCATGTTCTAAAGTGTATATGTATTCCTATTAGAATGACTAGGGCTCCAAGACCCATACCTAGTGCTCGAAAGTGCTAATGGTACCTACATACCTGGTTGGAGGCAAAGGATTCCCTTCAGAGGTCATTTGTTGTGGTCCAAGGTGGTGTCCTTGGCCCAAAAAGATTAGAAGCTGCCTCTATAACCTAACTCTTAATCTTGATCCCATAACAATATTTAAGGTATGCAGACTCATACTTAATGTTAAATGCCTCATAATTTTTATTATCCCAACCAGAAGACCAATGATACCCTAAAAAGGTGCTTTGTGGTTGTTCAACATGTCATTATTGGCCCTAAACGTATATAAACATCCTTTATGACATTGTCGACCCTCAACTTAAATGAATTTATGGATACTATTCGGGCCTACCACCATTCTATTTCCTGTTCATTTTTTTCCGTTTACCACTTGTTTCCAACATATTTCATATTTTTGCACCATAAAGAGCTTCCCATGCTTTGATGACCATTTGAAGTAGATTTTGGAAGTTCCTAGTCACTTTGGATGATTAACAAAATTTCATGATAACCTAGACATAAATATAGTAATAGTAAGCTAGAGAAATCTAATAGTAGTAAACTATGGGAAGTTTGGTAGCACTTATTACATAAAAATATAGTAGCACTACTTATATAAAATTTTGATAGCGCCCTTCACATATAATTCTAGAAGTTCCATTCTCATAGAATTATAGTAGTGCCTTGGTGTTCAAGATACCTTTTCCACATGGAAGTAAAATAAAGCATATGGGTGTTGTGGATGTATGTTTTAACCTTGTATAGAAATTACCTAGTGACGAATTCTAAAAAACATAAAATAAACAATGACAACAATATAAAACAAATACACAGATATTTCCCTTGGATCCCAAAACCTAGACTACTAGATTGATTTTTCATTATGTTCCTTTGAATGTTACAATACATATATATACATGTCTAAGCATTCATAAATCCCAATCCATTAACCTTGGATTAGAAAATAATCGTAGTTCCCTTGACCAGATCTACAAAATACCATGCGTTAAAACCATCATGCCCAAAACCATGCGCAAAAACCATGCACAAAACAATACGAAGGTCTACCCACCTAATATAGGGTCTAAAAAAAAATTCACAGGGCACTGCCCTGGACTCCATGTAGGGGGCCACCATCGCCTTGAAACCCCTCGATAGGGAGGGCTATGCCCGACACAATGAACAGGGGTGGCTATCACCCCCTATATTACCCCCCCTGTGCATGTTACTAGTCATGGAAAGAATATAACACACACCAAACATTCTCCCACATGTTGTTTTATTTTCCACACAGGGGGTCACAAGAGAGCTTAGTCATTGGTCCAGTCTTGCAACGCCCATTATTTCTCTACACCAAGAAAAATTCTCAGTACTCACATACTTTGTCAATGCATCTACAACATTCCTCAAAGTGTCCACTTTTACCATCAACACCTTTTGTCCTCAACCATATCCCTCAGAAAGTGATACTAAACATCAATGTGCTTTGTCATTGAATGATAAAAAGGGTTCTTTGCGAAGAAAATTGAACTTTTGTTTTCATAGTCTATCCTTATAACTCATTGTATTAACCCCATACTTGAACACAATCTATGAAACCAAACTGCTTCCTTGCTTGAATGAGTGGTTGCCATGTATTCTGCCTCTATAGTTGAAAGTGCCACTATAGGTTGTGTCTTGCTCATCCAACTGACTGTTGCTCTATACCCATTTATACATCTCCTCTGATATAAATATACAACCCAATCTACATCCACAAAGTCATTGATTTCCAAAACTCTATCCAATCCTAGTCTTCCTTGGTAGCACATACCATAATCACTAGTGCCACACAAGTACCTGAAAAACTTGCTTCGGTGTTGTCTAATGCTCATGGAAAATTTTAGGAGCTAATGTTTTCCTAGTGGGCTAATTTTCCATGATTTTTCCACAAAGAAGATTTGCCAATTTCCATTTTTTATAAAAGATGATTCGCTCAAATTTTAGAACATAAAATTATTTTACCTTAAAAATTGCCAACATTATATAGAGACTATATTTAAAATCATTATAAATTTGAATAATTTTACAAATATATCAAAAAAAATTTATATTTTTCATACTAGGGATTAGTGAGATTCGCTAATGTTTCTAAACTTCAAGAAAATTTTCCATCCTTAAAATTTTCCTTGCCAATGCTCCTTCCCTAGTTTTGACGTAAACCTGCTCAATACTCCCACTGCACGTGCAATGTCTTTTCTAGTACAAACCATTGAATACATCAAACTACCAACTACACTTGCATATGGAACACGAGACATGTCCTCTTCCACTTCTTATGTCTTGGGACACTGTTTAGTATATAACTTTACATCTATAGGAATAGGAACCTACACCAGTTTACTATTTTGCATATTAAACCTCTACAATATTGTCTCAACATACTTCCTTTCGTTTAAGAAGAGCTTCCTCTTTTCTCAATATAGTTTAATTTCCATGCCCAAAATATTTTTTGCAACACCAAGATCCTTCATGTTGAATTTGTAGGACAGTTGGGTCTTCAAATCATGGATAATTTCTTTGTTATTTCCAATCAGCAACATATCATCCACATACAAGACCAAATAAATAACATGGTAACCAATTAATTTAAAATACACACAATGATATGCTTTCCTTCTAGTGAATCCAAGTCCCTATATATATGTATCAAATCTTTGATACGACATCCATGGTGATTGTTTTAACCCATACAAAGACTTTTTTAACTTGCATATGACTTCTTTTGTACCCTTCACCGCAAAGCCTTCAAGTTGCTTCATGTAGATCTCTTCTTCTAGATCGCTGTGAAGAAATGTTGACTTCACATTTATTTGTTCTTCCTAAAAATAGAAAGCAACAACAACAAATAAAATTAATCTAATAGAAGCTACCTTGACAATGTGAGAAAAAGTATCACCAAAATCAATTCCCGACACCTGGGAATAAGTTTTGCTACCAACTGAGCTTTGTATTTCTCCACCTTTCCTTCTACATTCATCTTCGTCTTAAACACCCATTTTCTTCCAATGGGTTTCCTTCTAGCCAACAACTCCATCAAATCCCAAGCCTCATTTTTGTCCAAAGATGCCATTTCATCAACCATGGCCTCTTTCCAGAGTTTTCCATCCTCTGAATCTATTACCTACCTAATAGTTATGGGATCATAATCAGTAATAGATAAAGAAAATTTTGAATAAAAATCAGATGAACTATACCTTTCTGGCTACCTTCTTTCTCGAACTGATCTTCTCACAGCTAGATTTTGTGGCTCTTCATCTTCTAATTCATGTTATGCTATAGAGTCTGATTCCTTCCTCATTTAGCTCAAACTCTATCTTCTCGAGTTCCTTTTGTAGGACTTCATGTTTAATAACATCTTTCACCTCTCTAAATACCACATCTTAGTTATACACAACCTTCCTTATTTCTGGGTTCCAAAGCTTATAACCTTTTAAACCATCCTTATACTCAATAAAGATGCACCTTTCATATTTATTGTCCAACTTGGTTATTTTATCCTTTGGAACATGTACATATACATCACATCCAAACACCATTAGATGTGAAAGAGAGGGTTTCTTACCAGTACATACCTTATGTGGATTCTTATCCTCCAACGTTGATGAAGGTGATCTATTAACTAGATAGCATGCAGTCTTGAGCTCCTCTACCCATAATTCTTGTGCTAACCCAGCACCACGCAGCATGCATCTTGCCTTTTCCATCAACGTCCTATTCATTCTTTCTCCAACTCCATTTTTCTTAGGTGTGTATGGAGTAATCTTTTACCATGCTATACCACACTTCTTACAAAACTCCCCACCATTATCTATCTTCAACACCTTTATCTTCTTCTTTGTCTTATTTTCCACCAGAGCCTTAAATTCTTTAAACCTATCAAAGAGTTTAGATTTATTTCTAAGGAAATATATCCATGTATTCCTTGAGAAGTCATCTATATATGATACATAGTACACAAATTTACCTAGTGATGGAACCAACATAGGTCCAAACACATCATTGTGCACAAGCTCTAATATCTCTTCACCCTCTCAGCACTAGAGGGGAAACTCACCTGATTCTACTTCCCATATACACAATGTTCACATAAATCGAAATCCAGAGAAAAATTAGACATACCTTCTACCATACTATTACCATGACGTATTTGAAGGCCCTTCTCTTGAATATGTCCATGACTTTGATACCGTAGCATGGTCTTTTCTCTAGAGACCACTATATTTTCTGCACCACTTTTAGGAACCACAAAATTGTTGCACCCATCAATAATAGTGCTACCCATAAAATTTTATGTAGTTACAATCCGATCTCTCCACGTCAATACCATTGCTCCCCGAACCATATTATAGGTATCTCTATCTAACAATATGTTTACACCTGAATCATCCATCTTGCTTACAAAAATCAAATTTCTAGCAAATGTAGGAATATGCAGAACACTTAGAAGAGTTCTAATCCTTCCACCTTGCAACTTCAACTTGAATTTTCTGCATTCGATGATTCTAGCCTTCCTCTCATCCCATAAGAAGACATCACCACCATCATATTTCTCATACTTGTAGAACGACTCCCTATGGGGAGTGAAGTGAAAGGATGCACCTGAGTCAATCAACCATGCCTCATGATCTACATGTGTACTTGAAGAAGAAGCCAAGTAACAATCCCCACCTTCATCTGAGGTCATTTTCCCCTCTGTATAAGGAGCATCATCAAATCCATTTTCTTTATCAAGAGCTTTAGATTTACAGTGCTTTTTGAAGTCCCCTTCATTTCTACATTTCCATAATACCTTTGCAGGTTTTCTTGGAGATTTAGATCTCCCTCTAGATTTAGGCATCTCACTCGAGGAATTAATTTTGTTCTTGTTCTAGGACCTTTCTTGTATAAACAAGGCATCTCCATTCTATCCCTCCATATATTTTTGTCTCCTCTCACCTGACACTAAGAATGAGACTATTTCATCAAAAGTCAAGGTATTTGTATTCCTACCCATTTCAACAAGTAGACTATCCCACGAATCTGGTAGAGAACACAACCAACTAATGCACTTATCTTCATTTGAAATTTTAATATCAACAGGTAACAATTGGATTACCAGAGTATTAAAGGCATTTATATGCTCTGTCACCAAGTCTCCATCCTTCATCCTTAGGTTATATAGATATTTCTGTAGGAATAATTCTTTCACCAGAGGCTTAGATTGATACAAAGACCCTAACTTGTCCCAAAAATTCTTCATTGTAGCTTCCCTTGATACGTTCAATAATACTAAAGATGAGATACACAATCGTATTGTGCTCTTTTCTTTCTGATCCAATGTTGCCTAGTCTTCATTTAACATTGCCATTGATTTAGTACTCGGATCTACCACAGTTCACTAATCTTTATCGACCAGAAGATCTTCCATCTTGAGTTTCCACAAAGCAAAACACTAACCATTAAATTTCTCAATCTCTATATTTCCATTGCTTGTCATCTTCTTTCACCGCAAGAATCGATCTCGCAAATATCCTATTGAACAGGGTCTACCACAGGCCCGAGCAAAACCTCTTAGCAACAAAAGCATCCCCTTGAAGCCAAAACAACTCTGAATGTAGGTTTCAACCCTGTACAAAAATTACCTGGATATGATTTCTAAAGAATAGAAAATAAACTATGACGAGAACATAAAACAAATACACAAAGATTTCCCCTCGATCCCAAAATCAGGACTACCAAATTGATTTTTCATTATGTTCCTTTCAATGTTACAATACATATCTAGATATTATAAAACATTCATAAACGCCAATCCATTAACCTTGGATTAGAACATAACTGTAGTTCCCTTAACTACGTCTACAAAATACCATGGGTAGAAAACCATCATGCTCAAAACCTTGTCCAAAACTCATACCTAAAACCATAGGTAGGTCGACCCATGACCCCCATGTTGCAACTATCATAATGAATGGGGGGGTTTTCGCCCCCCAGTGACCCTCTTGTGCATGTGACTAGTTGTGGAAAGAATATAACACACATCCAACAATGAGGATGATGTTCATATCCCTCCATGTCAGTCGAATATATCAAATTTCCTTCTAACTAAGTGGAGAACTCCAATCAATTTATGGTCAACTTACTCTAAGGAAATAGACAACAATTGGACTTCTTGGAAAATCTACCGCAACTTGGATAATTCAAATTACCTCATATAATATATCAATGAACTAACTTCCATGTTTGTCATTCATTCAACAAGTTGTCACCAAAAATTGCTCTAATTTAAACATTGAAATCTATGTATATAAGTAAAAGTTTGCATAGATATTAGTCGCTACAATTTTTTGTCTTTAAATGTAATCTTAAATATGTGACTTCTAGCCTTGTGGAGGCCATGGGAGGGCTATGCTAAATTATGCATAATTGTATTTAATTTCTTAGGAAAAAAGTAGCGAGATGTGCATGATCTATTGCATTTTCTATCATTTAGATGTTGGAATAAAATCTATATCATTATGTAACCTTAACAATGCACTATAAGTCTTATTACATGCATGCTAGAAGAGACAAACCCCCTCTCTTTGATAGGTAACTAATTTATTTATCAATTATGGATTTTATTCCTTCAATGTTACTTGAATTTTCATTACAATTTTGTTCCTTTACCTTTCTTTGATATGTAACTAATTTATTTATCAATTATGGATTTTATTCCTTCAATGTTACTTGAATTTTCATTACAATTTTGTTCCTTTACCTTTTTGCGTTCCTTTTCATTAGCAAACAATATGATAATGAAATTCCAGTAAGATGTTTGTTTACACCTAAATATGATAATGAAATTCCAGTAGCATGTTTGTTTACACCTAGGGGTTTGAACATTGTTAACTGAAGTAACCATGAAGAGGCTATAAAAATCCGTCGAACATGAAACTAGAATTAGAAGATCCTCCGTGTAGGGTTTGGTAGATTGATTTTTTTTAATCACTTTTTAAAAATTCCGACGAGGCTTAAAAAAAAGGTAACATAGAAAGGGAAAAAATAAATGTTGAAGTGTCAATGTTATATTTGTCAACTCAACTAAAATTCATCAATATCCATCATTAAAGAAAATAACGTATTTCCCTCTCAACTTCGATTTCTTAAAGTGACCGATCATATGCGTTGATGTATTAGATTAGGTTCATACCTAGTCTATATGCATTTTTCCAACACCTCGAAATAAAATATAATAATAGTATATTATATTAAAATATATAATATATAAGTAGAATAAAATAATAATATGTATATTATATTGTATAAGTAGTAGTTATAAGTTAAGATTTATTTTACTTTATAAATTAAAATAAGAATAATGATTTTGTAATCATATTTAAGTTTAATTAATAAGCACATAAAAGATTTAATACTTACAATAAACTGATTATATAACAATAGTTTTTACCATGAATATTCACGTCACTCTACTATACATAATATTTGTTGTAAATAGGTTTTGTTACAATACCATGGGCCAATACCAATGTTCGTCAATACCATAGGCCCAAAATGATCTCTCATTTCACAATCATATTAATGTTTTATTTTAATTTAATTTATGATCATTTTTTTAATTAAAATATAAACAAAAATTATTAAAAATTACTTTTGAGATATATCTAAACCCCTATATTCATCACAATCATATTAATATTTTATTTTAATTTAATTCATGATAATTTTTTTAATTAAATATAAAACAAAAATGATTAAAATTACTTTCGAGATATATCTAAACCCTATATCACATTAAGATATAAACAATAGCTATAAATTACTATACATTTTACCATATAAATTAAAATAATAATTTTGTAACCAGATTTAAATTTCATTAATAATTACATAAAAATTTAATCACCTCCACTTTACCATGGATATTATTAACTTTGTTAAAATACCATGGGCTAATATCATGGTTCATCAACACGACATGCCCAAAAACCATCTCTCATTTCACCATATATATATATATATATAATTCCAAGCTGAATATTGGGAAAAATATCATATTGGGCATCACTTGATGTGTTTATGGCTAAGAGAAATTGAGAAGCCAATGACAAACGATTTGCAAAGACAAAGAGGCATTAACTGGAATTTATTTTATGAAAATAAAGGAAACTAGGAGAAGGAAAGAAGGCAAACAAGGAAGGATAAGGAAATCAAAGTAAGGACAAGGAAATCAAACAAATGATCAAGCAAGGAAAAGTTGGATCGAAAGAATTAGAAGGAATACTTGCAAGTAGGTAACAGGTTACATGAATGATTTCCTAGTTGCTTTTGACATGCATGGTATGTGCATGTTGGTATTTGGTTTTTTTTTTGTCATTGGCATGGATTTTTTCGGGTTTCTATAGTGGGGTTTAGCCACTCCTTTCCATTTCTGGACAACCATGGTGTGATGAGATGTTTCTTGGTTTGAGCTTTGGATTACTGGAAGACTTTGGATAGGGGTGAGGTGTTCTCAAGATAATTCCCAAAGGCCTAGGAATCCCCTGACCAGTAATGGTGGGATACATGGTAAAGCATGAGGCTGTAGACCAAAAAATTCCTCAAGCTATTGGAGAAGAAATTTTTAGGGATCCAAGATCAATTTGGTTTTGTGATCTCGACACCAGTTTGGGTGAGGTCATGATATGGTGAGGCAGAGGTGGTTTAACCCTCTGGATTCCCTTGGTATTTTATGTATTCGTTTAGCCAATGAGATCCCATATTCATGCTTGGAATATGGCACGGGGGTGATTGGATGAAAGAAATATTTGGTTCAACCAATCTATGGTCGGGTGGTATAGGGAAGTCACGAACCTAGTTGGATTTTGCCTATGTTTAGAAAAGTTCCTCTTGATTTTGATGACAAAATGTACTAGTTACTATGTGGCTTTAATGGTTGTTCTCGTATTCTTATTTATCTAAATATATGTTGGTTATAAGCATGTTTATTTGACAATTCTCATTCATGGCTCTTTTCATGTCTTTATTTGAAACTGAATGAATAATCAATGCAAGACCAAATTGGTGTTATAACCACTAACGTGAGAAGATAGTGACCTTTCCTGTTAAACCTTAGATAAGTTCTTAGTCCCTTATGTTCAGACTTGCATTCATGACTTATAGGTTGCATATTTACCAAGTGTTTTACAGAATGCTAGTCATGATTAGACAAGGGTAGGTCAGTGTTTTGATAAATTTTGTTAATAATAGCATTTACTTCATGTCTTTTATGAGTTCTGAAAGTTTCATAGAGTTCTGGGTAGAGGCTAAGCCCTAGTGCTAGAAAATAGCCTTAAATCTCACAATCTGTGGCATAGCACTGCAGAAAAAGGCTACAATCGCACTCAAGTAGCCTCATGAGAGTGACTAAAGGCTCTGAGTCACTTTGAGGGCTTGATAAGGGAGCGATCGGGGCTCTAAGTCTTCAGAAGAGAGATTCATCGCAGGGGTTGGACACCTTGAGGGGTTGGGTTTCTTCTCGAGGTCCTATAGCACTTGAGGGAAGTCAGTAAGCTCTTAAGTTGTCGACTCCATTTCCTTAGGGTCATATAGGAGGTTGAGTCCTATCATAGTAGCCCCTTAGCTCATGTTTACCCAAGCAAGCTGGTGAAAGTCAGTAGATATGAGAGGAGGCGTGTTACAGGGTGGTATCAGAGCAGGTTGTGCTCCCTTTAGGTAAAGTCTGTTGTTGTCAAGGTTATGGTTATCATGCATGGGGTTATGTTATATAGTTGGAATGGTCATGCATGATTTTGTTATGTAATTATGTTGATGTTTTGATATGATTAGATGGATATGATTATTATTATAAATGTACATGCTAATGTGGACTAATATTGTAGATGAGATAAGCATTCCCTGACATCACTAAGGTATGAATTTGTTTTTGGTATCTATTTGGTTTATCTGAGATGGTACACTTGTAGAAAGAAGAGAATCAAATATGGCGAGAAAAATGTTAGACTATAGTTCCCATGGCTCTCCATATAAATTAGTTGGGCAACAAGGAGAAGGATATTCTCTTGGTATAGAAAATACATTAACAACCTTGAGGGTAGAGGTAAAAAGTTTCAAAGAAGATAATGACGGGTTAGTTGAGGCTTAGGAAATCCTTGCAAGGGCTCAAGAGAAGCAGGTAGAGGCTAATGCAACAATTATTCAGAGCTTGTCAAAGTTACAGAGACATTGATAGTTGAGGATTAGTCAAGAGTAGGAAGACAAAAATAATGGAGCTTATGGTAGGAGGTCTCAGTCTGGATACATGTTGGACATAGGAGACACAGTTAGAGGTGGAAGATCATTGGATACACCTGACAAGAGGATTGATATGTGTGGGCATCATTCTAGCTCCTCATCTAGGAGACATTATCATAGTCATGATGATCATCATCCTTATAGGACGCGTGAGTATTTACCTAAGTTCAAGAAAGTCAAGCCTCCTACATTTGATGGAGAGATGAAGAAGGAAGAATATGTGGAGGCATGGTTGTTTGGGATGAAGAAATTTTTCAAATTTCATAGCTACTCAGAGAACGTGAAAGCCAATATAGCCACCTTCAGTCTTAAAGGGAAAGAATAGATCTAGTGGGAAGATGTGAAGAATGTCAAGGGAATTCGAGAAGTCGAGTTGATTTGGGAGGAGTTTGAGAAAATCTTCAAGAATAAGTACTTGTCGTAGTGGTATTATGTATATGATGACATAGCTAAGGAGTTTTATGAGTTGTAGATGGGTTCTATGACAAATTATGAGTACGTTAGAGGGTTCTTAGAGCTATCAAGGTATGTGCTTTATCTCAAGGATGATAAGTCGAAGATTCAAAGGTTCATTAATGGATTGCCAACATCATATAGAGAATAGATTTAGTTTGATCAACTTGCTTCGCTAGAAGAAGCCATCCGAAATTTGAAGCATTTTCATCTTTGGTCAAAGTGCAAAGTTGAGCCTAAATGTGACTAGAAGGGAAATGAGAAAGTTAAAGGGAAGTGGCCACCGAAGCAGGAAATACCTCTTGATACATGGGAGAAAGAAAATGTAGTTCCTTAGAAGAAGTTCAATACAATTGAGAAGGGACATGGGTCGCACCCTTGAGAGTAACAGACTAGAGGTGATAGTAAAGGACCATTCTAGTGTAGGATATGTGGAAAAGATCATCGTAAGAAGGATTTTCCACAATACCATGGAGGTATGCCTAAGATATATAGTGCTAAGGAGGTGTAGATAGTTGGGGATGTTGGTCATCATATTCCTTGGATCTATGCAACTGTGGACAATAAGCAGGTAGATAAGCATGCATCTATTATTGAGATGAAATGTAAGCATTGTGGTCAAGTTATTTCTATTGTCATTGATCCTAGATTTAGTTATAGTTATGTTAATATTGACCTGGTGGATAAGTGTGCCTTCATAAAAGAAGTGCATGCAGATTCTTGGTTGGTGCAGTTGGCTACTGGTAGTAAGAAGAGAGTGAATCACTGGGTAAGAGTTTGTGCATTCGAGTTGAATGGTATGCCTACAACAACACATTTGAATGTACTGTAATTGGGACCATATAGTATTCTTTTGGGTATGGATTGGATGTATATTCATAGGACCAAATTAGATTCTTATGACAAGGCTATTGAGTGCTTGGATGATAATGGGGAAAAGAGAATCTTGCAAGGAAAGAAGAAGCATACATCAATGAGAATGGTCACAACTATGCAGGCTAAGCATAGTTGCATGAAAGGCTGTGTAATGTTTGCAGTTCATATTACCAGTGACAAGGGTAAGGATGTTGAGGATGAAAAAATAATCAAGAAGTACTCTTTACTACAAAAGTTTTAGGATGTCTTTCTAGAAGAGATTTTAGAGTTGCCTCCCAACAGGGAAGTGGATTTGTCTATTGAGTTGGTATCAGGGGCTGAACCAACATCAAAAGAACCTTACAGGATGAGCACACCAAATTGAGTAGAGTTGAAGTTGCAGTTGAAGGAAATTCTCGATAAGGGATACATTAGACCAAGTGTATCGCCTTGGGGTACACCAGTATTGTTCATGAAGAAGAATGACGGTACCCTCAGGTTGTGCCTTGACTATAGGCAATTGAATGAGGTGACGATCAAGAACAAATATCCATTACTAAGGATTTACGACTTATTGGATCAGTTGAAGGGAGAAACAATGTTCTCAAAGATTGACTTGAGATCAAGATACCATCAAGTAGGCATCAAAGAAGAGGACATCTACAAGACCAACTTTAGACTAGGTATGGGCATTATGAGTTTTTTGTAGTTCCATTCAATTTGACTAATGCTCTAGCTAATTTTATGTGCTTTATGAATAGTTTATTGCGTCATTACTTCGATAAGTTTTTTATTGTACTCATTGATGACATCCTGATATATATTAAGGATGAGGAAGAGCATGTTGAGCATTTAGAAGCTGTGTTGAGGTTTCTAAGAGAACATTAGTTGTATGCTAAGCTTAGAAAGTACAGTTTCTTTTAGATAGAGGTGCAATAGTTGGGACATGTTTTCTCCAAGGAAGGCATAGTAGTAGATCTAGAAAAGGTAAGAGCTATCATGGAGTGGGTAGCTTCTAGAAATGTGGATGAAGTCATACCATTCATCGGGTTATAAGGTTACTATAGGAGGTTGATTAGGAAATTCTCACGCATTTCCTACCCTATTACATCATTGTAGATGAAAGGTAAGAAGTTCTAATGGACAGAGCAATGTGCAACTAATTTGAAGAGTAAAAGAAGTTGTTGACGAATGCTCAAGTGTTAAATATTGAATATATGGATTAAAGAGTTTGTAGTGTGCACAAATTCCTTCAAGAAAGGGTTTGGTGGAGTCCTTGTGTAGGAGGGATAGGTGATATGCTATGAGTCTACGAAACTAAATGAGCATGAGCAGAATTATTTGACTCATGATCTTGAGTTGGCAGCTAATATTCATGCCTTCAAGATGTGGATACATTATCTTCTTGGAAAGAGGTTTATGTTGATGAATGATCAAAACGGGTTGAGATATCTATTTGACCAACTAAATCTAAATTTTAGGCAAGCTAGATGGTTAGCTACAATCAGTGATTTTGACTTTGTGACCATATACATGACGTGTAAGGATAATAGTGTTGCAGATGCTCTTAGCATGAAAGTGAAGTTGAACCATGTTGCAGTAGTGAACTCGTATGGGACAAATTTACAGGAAGAATAATAGGATCATAACTACATGGCGCTTATGCACAGGATACAATAGGGTACACGTGATCAGGATGTATATTATTGTCTCATGGCAGGTGGCTTGGTGAGATTCAGGGAAAATATTTATGTGTCAGATGACAATGAACTCAAGAAGCTTATCTTGAGGGAGTTTAATGTAAATCCATATTCAGGTCATACAGGATATCATAAGACATTGACAACAATGAAGAATTTATACTGTTGGACATGTCTGAAGAAGGAAGTGGAATAATTCGTGGCTAGATGTCAAGATTCATTGAGGACGAGTCTGTTTCAGGAAATGTATGGGGGGAGTTGTAACACTGCCATTAGTTGGAGTGATCCAATGAACATCGTACTGATTGGACCATACACATTGGCAGACATGGAATAGGAAATGTAGGTTATAAAGAAGAATCTAGAGGCGACATAGGACAAGAAAAAGAGTTATGTAGACCAACACAGGTAATTCAATGATTTTCAGGTTAGGGAGCATGTGTATTTACACATCAAGCCCAAGAAGAGCTCCTTGAGGATTGGATCATGTGCCATATTTGCACCATGGTATTGCTGGACTTTTGAGATCCTTGAGAGGATTGGACCAGTGGCCTATAGACTTGCACTGCATGCGACAATGAAAGTCCATGATGTTTTTCATGTTTCATTGTTTAAAATATATGTAAAGGATGTTGATCACTTTATTGATTGGTCTGTATGGTGGAGCAAGAAGGATAATTCCATCTAGAACCTCAGTGCATATTGAAGCGGAAACATCTCATGCTTTGGAATAGGGCAATCAGGAAAATTAAAGTGTACTGGAAGCACTTTAGGCCCAATTAAGCTACATGGGAGATGGCTGATCAGATGTAGCCTATGTGTCTTTCATTATTTTCCAGTGGAGGCAAATGAGCTTTTCATATTCTACATATTTATGCATGGTTTCTATTATAAATACCACAATGAGTTGTGTTATAAAGATCGAATAAGCATATGGTTGTCATGTTTTCATGTTTTTCATGATGGTTTTACTTTAAGAAAGTTGTTATTGTAAATATTTGCAATGAGTTGGGTTAGAAAGCTCCATGGGAAGTATGTTTCTGATTTTAGCGGTTTTGCTGGTTGTAGGTGTCGCAAAACATCGAGGACAGTGTTCCCCTAAGGGGGAGGGTTCTGTAATAGGCCCCATTTAAAAGGTCATGTAATAACAATTAATAAAGGAAAATAATACCATGGATAAGGGAAAATTATTCAAAGCTAAATGCTGCAAAAATATCTTATTAGGCATCACTTAATGTGTTTATGGCTAAGGGAAATTGGAAAAGGCAATGGAAAAGGCTTTGGAAAAGGCAATGGAAAAGGCTTTGGAAAGGAAAAGAGGCATTAATTGACATTTATTCTATGAAAATAAATGAAATTAGGAGAAGAGGAAGGTGAAAGTTCATAGGTTTCATGTGACGAGGAAAATGAAGGAGAATAATGGAAAATGGAAGAAATTAGTGGCATGAATGATAAAAAGACATCAAAGAATCAGATGGGATCCTTTTTGTTAGTTTATTTTTGGAATTAGTTTCAAATAGGAGAATAGCACCAAGAGGAGAAGGAAACCAAGCAAGTAAGGAAGGACTAGGAAAGCAAAGGAAGGACAAGGAAAGCAAAGAAAGGACAAGGATCAAGAAAGAAAAAGTTAGATAAAGCAGCTTCAGTAGGAATACTTTCATTTAAAAGGTTGCATGTATGATTTCCTAACTAGTTTTGACATGCATCATTTGTGCATGTTGGTATTTGGTTCTTTTGCTGTCATTGGCATGAATTGCCGATATTTTATAGTGATTTTTAGCCTGGCCTTGCCATTTCTGGATAACCATGGTGTGATGGGACTTTTCTTACTTTGAACTTTGGATTTATGGAATATTTTGAATCCAGGTTAGGAAATCTTAGGAAAATTCCCGAAGTCCTAGGAATCCCTTGACTGGTAATGGTAGGATACATGGTAAAGCTCGAGGGTGGAGACACGAAAATTCCTCAAGGTATTAGATAAGAAATTTTGAGGCATCCAAGCTCAGTTTGGTTTGGTGATCTCAGCATCGATTTAGGTGAGATCACAATATGGATATGGTTGAGGTGGTTTAACCTATGGAGTCCCTTGGTTGTTTATGGATTGGTTTAGCCCATGAGATCCCACATTCATGCTTGGAGTATAGCACGACAGTTATTGGTTGAGAGAAAGGTTTGGTTCAGCCAACATATGGTCAGGTGTTATGTGGAAGGCCCAAACCTAGTTGGCTTCTACGTATGTTTAATAAGATCTAACTTCCTCTTGCGTTCGATGATAAAATGTATTAGTTATTATCTGGTTTTAATGGTTTTTCTCTCATTGTTATCTATTATGTTGTATTCTGGTTATAAGCATGTTTATTTGACATCTCTTAGTCATGGCTCTTAACCCAAAATGAATGCAAGATCTAATTGGTGTTATAAGCACTAATGTTAGAAGGCAGTGACCATTCTTGTTAAACCTCAGATAAGTTTTCAATCCCTTATGTTCAGACTTACATTCATGACCTACATGTTGCCTATTTATTGAGTGTTTGATGGAATTTTAGTCATGATTATACCAGGGTAGGTCAATTATTTGATCAATTTTGTTATCAAAAGAATTTTCTTCATGTCTATTATGAAAATTGAAGTTTCATAGAGTTATGGGCAGAGGCTAAGCCCCACCCCTGGAAAATAGCCTTATATCAAGTAGTCCCTGGTATAGCACTAGAAGAAAATGGCTATATTCATAGTCAGGAAGGCTCATGAGAGTGAATAGAAGCTCTAAATCACTTGAAGAGCTTGGTGAGGGAGAGAGTGGGGCTGTAAATTAGTGAAATAGAGAGTCCTATCAGGGTTTCAACACTTGGAGAGGTTGGGCTTCTCTTGGAGGTCCTATAGTACCTAAGGGAAGTCATTAAGGTCTTAAGTTGCCGACTCCATTTCCTTAAGGTCATATAGGAGGTTGAGTCCTATCATAGTAGCCCCTCAACTCATGTTTACTTGGGTAAGATGGTGAAAGTGGGTAGATATGAGAGGAGGTGTGATACACATCTTAACTCTGGATCTATCAAGTTATGAGAGGGATAAAATCTCTCAAGTTGAAAACCTTTCCTCAATTTTTTCAGTCAAACAATAGGCTTTCACCTTCAGAAATTTGATCCCTCTCGATGCTTGATGGATCTAGAGTTAAGAAGGATCTAGGCTAGTTTAATTATTTTCCTAAAGATTTTTTGGTTCCAACATTGAAGAAGTATTGGGTTGAGTGCAAGATATAAACCGTGCTAGTACTATATGAATAGAGAAAGGGATGATAAAGGGAGGTTTCTTCAAAAAGGAATAGGAAAAGGAGGAGCTATTTTCAAAGTAAGCTAATCTGTTATGTATACTAATCTACTTTAATAGGTAAATTTGTAGGAGTACATGTAGATCAAACTCCAACAATTAAATAACATATAAAGCCTTTAAAAAGTAGTTCAAAGAATAAACAACTATATATCCACTCACATCGATCTACACTTTGCTAGTATTCTACAAGTTGGGAAAAGAAAGGATTGTTGCTTGACTAATATTTCATTTTAGCACATGAAAAAAATCCAATGATTCTTTCCCCATTTGAAATGCTTACCACAAGTTTTTATGGTGTGGAGTAGTGCATCTACCACTAGAAATGATGATATAAAATTCCATAAGAATCATGTTTCCCCAAAAAGGAACCCAACTTTGATGATATTAATAGCATTTGGCCAATTCATGATGGCCTTCATCTTGGTAGGATCTATCTTATCATCCCCTTCACTAGGTATAATACTAAAGAATGGGGCATCCTCTCTTGTTCATATATCGCTACTTAACATAGCCTAATAGATGGATACGGCTATTTTTTTTCACGCCTAAACCCTCAAATATTTATAAGGCTTGTACCTTCAAGAATATTCTTGAAAATCCACATGTGGCTATACCCACATGTGAGATACAAGGGATGACATGGTATCTACTTAATAGTGTAGTGATCAGTAAGGTAGGTCAGCTTGTAAGAGTAATAAATTCTACATATTACCTTCCCTTTTGATTATTTTAGCACCATTGGAAAGGTCTCACTGCGTAGAACAACATTGACGATATTTGAGCTATGCTCCCAAAGTTTCGACCTTGGAAACTGTCGTGTGATGCGTCAAAATGGATCTAGAAAATTTTAGGCCCGAAATATCCAAATTGCAATGTTCCACTAAAATGGGTCCTAAAAGCCATTTCATTTAATTTATCCACCCAAAAGGTATGAAGTGAGATCAAAACTTGTATAGTGATTCATTTAAAATTAAACATACATGTACGATCATATGGTCATATCTATTAGAAGTTGAGATGAATCAAAGCATCTTTAGCGTGAAGTTTCCTCCAACATTTAAAATGCTTTTTATATTTACAAATTCAAATTTATCTTATATAATTAAAATTGTTTACATCACAAAAAAACATATTCTAATTATAATTCAACATTCATAAAATTTTAAAATATATATATATAAATATAATATATATAAAATATTATATATATAATATAATATTATATAATCTATCTATCTATATATATATATATATAATATATATATTATATATATATATATATTATATATATATAATATATATATAGATATAGATATAAGATATAATATGACACAGACACACACATGCGCGCGATAATTTTTATCCTTAAAAAAATAATAATATTCAAATCTTACATTCTAAATCTTATTTTCGTTTCTTTTAATGAAACATATCTCACTCATTTCCTAATTAATTTATATTATCTCCAATCATTTGTAGTGAATCACCTAGGTGAACTATTCTCATTTCTATCTTTTATACTTTTAATACTTAACATTTATATCTAAGTTATCTTATATCATTAAAAATGTTTGCATTACTACACCAGCCTAGATCTATCTTAACTTTGGATCTACCAAGCGTCGTAAGGGATCAAATCTCTTGAAATGCAAACATCGTTTAGGGTGAAAATAATTTTGATCCCTATTGGCATGGATTTAATATGGATCTAGTCTAGTATAATATATATGTAGCTCACATTGAAATATTTTATTAATAATTCATCTTGTCCATGTTAGAAATGTAGCAAGAAAATCCTCTTTTTGACTTGTGCCTTAGTCAATTGAAGAAATTTGATTTTCCACATCAGCAGGATGACTTAGATTGCAGTTAGCTTGAGCAACATGGCCTTGTCACCTAGTTAGAACAACAAATTCAAGTTTGTAGGCTTGAGGTAGAGTTGTGCATATAGTGATTGCTAAAATTTAGCAATCTAGTTCAGTTATTAAATGAGCTCGAGTTATTAATATAGTCATTTGAAATTCAATAGAGTAGTTAATACCATTTTCAATAGACTCATCTCTGAGTTAACTAGTCTATCAGCCAAAAATAGCCTAGATCTGCTTGAAATTAAAATTGCCTAGTTGTAGTGGAGGAAAAGTCACATTGTAATTATCCATTTTATACTAGTTGAGTGTATAGGCTTGGAAATTAAGTAGGTGATCAATTCCCTTGGAATTGCAAAAGGAAATAGGGAATTCCCATATTCTATAGGAGTTCAATTTCTCCAGGATTGCTCAAGGAAATAAGAGGAAGGTGGTGGGCTTGAAAGGTTAAGTGTTGGCTAGAGATAGTCATTGAGTAGGAGAACAATTTTACAATGTAGTGTGTGCTTCAAAGCTTGAAGCTGACATTGTAATAGTTTTTCATTCTCATCTGATTAATGAAAAGTAGTGGTGGAGTTTTTCCTAGTTGGGTACCACTGTAAATAGTTATGTTCCTTGTGTTTTCATGGTTGCATGTCATTAAATGTGTTTCTATATTATGATTTTCTATTCCATATATTGTAGAAGAGATTTATATTTGTTGTCTTCAATTTGAATTCATCAGTAGTAGCAAATTTCTTGCCATTTATACATGGTTTCAGAGCTTGAAAACACTATAGAAACTAGTAAATAGATCTTCTCCTTCAAAAATTTTGAATTGTGGACTCAATGAAGCAATTTTCTTTCGTGTGGGAAAATGTCTTTGAAGGAATTGATATTGGAGTATGCCCTGGAGGGAAGCTCGAATTTTATAGATTGGAAGGATAACGTGGAAGTTGTACTCGATGATAATGGAGTGTTGGAATACACCCAAACTGACATTGCAAAACCTGCAACATCAGATGCATAACAAGTAACCCAATGGAAGAAGGATACTACAAACTCTAAGAGGATAATCCTAGAGGGTGTGAAAGATGATATAGTCTGAAATTTACATGGAAATGAGAATCCATTTTCTATTTGGAATACCTCACTGAATTATTGAAAAATAGAAGTGATTCCAAGAAATTAGCATTGAGGGACAAGCTCAAAAACATATGAATGCTGAAAAATGAAACCATTCAGTAATTCCTCTACAAATTCACTCAGGTTCGAGAAGAGCTTGGAGGAGATGGAGAAAATGTTGCATCAACTAAGCTAGTGATCATAGCTCTCGTAGACCTTCCAAAATCCTGACATAGTTACCAAGACTCTGTAAATGGTAGGGGACAATTACCAAATTGGGAGAGAATTTTCTTCGATTTGGTGCAGGAATAAATCCAAATGCACACTATAGATGGAGTAACATCAAAATCTGAGGATGAAGAAAATTTCACCTTAGTAGTAAAGAGAAAAAAGGTCAAGGGAAAGAAGGCCCAAGGAAAGCCTGAGTTCAACTAGGACAATTCCAAGAAGGACCTCAACAAGATAAAATGCACAAGAAATCCAATAAGAAGACTCGAGGAGGACCAGGAGGTGATGCTCTCACCTCCTAGTTTAGATTGGAATTCATCTTGATTGCATGCATGGAAAGCACTGTAATGGGGAGTGTGTGGTACCTATATTTTGGTGCCTCATTCCATATGACAAGATTCAAATATTTTTTCAGTAGCCTATAGGAAAAGGATCTCAAGATGCACATAGAATATGGAGATGATGGGAGTTATAATATCAAAGGAATTGGTATTTTCTCCTTTAAGAGGGAGTCAGGCTACCATATCCATCTAAAAGATGTTATGTATGTACCAAGGCTAAAGAATAATTTGATTTATGTAGCTGTATTAGAGTATAGAGGTGATGATATTGTGTTCAACAAGGGAAAATATTTTTTGAAGCATGTAGCTTTAGGGAAAATGAAACAAATTTGAGTTAGAGTGAAAAATATCTTCAAACTTGAGGTGGATGCTTGCGCTGAACTAATTTGCAAGGAAGAAAATGTGCAGAGTCAAGAAGTTGGAGAACTCTGGCATAGGAGCATGGGACACTTACCCCATGGGACCTTAAAAATCATGCATCGGATTACCATCAGTCTCTCAAAATGCACCCTTAACAAACATGATGTCTATAAGGGATGTACACTGGAAAAAAGTGTCAAATCCACGTTCTAGGACCATGATAGCAGAGATGGAGAAATCTTGGAGTGATTCCACTTTGATGTATGTGGACCATTTTATAAAACCTTTATAGAAAAACACAAGTACTATGTGATTTTTGTTAATGGTTTTTCTCGAAAATGTTGGATCTTGTTCATGAGGAAAAATGATGAAGTTCTTTCCAAATTGTTGAATTTTAAGCATTGGTTGAAAAGGGGACTGGTCAGAAATTAAAAGCCCTGAGAAGTGATAATGGAGGATAATTTGTATTTAATACCTTCAAGGAATTTTGTCCCTAAGATGGTATTAGAATAAAACTAATAACACCTCATAAACCACAACAAAATGGAGTGACTGAAAGGAAGAAAATAAGCACAGTGGGAGCAGCAAGAGCCATGTTTCATGATCAAGCATTGAAATTACATCTATGAGAATAATCGTGCAACATCTCAATTTATTTGTAGACTAGGAGCCCTCATAGAATACTTGCCATGATCACACTCGAAGAAGATTTCTTTGGGAGAAAGCCTATTGTATATCATTTTCTAATTTATGGAGCTACTATTTATTGTCATGTCTCCAAGGATAACAAGAAGAAATTGGAGCCTACAGTTGAGATGGCCATCTTGGTAGGATACACAAAGATGCCACATAATTACCCGGTTTATTTTTCTTCACTCAGGATGACAATGGTGAGGAGAGATCTCAATTTGATGATGATAAGGCTATGAGATGCTCTCTACAATGAGAGTTAAGTATCTCACCAAAGGAGGAGATTCTAGCTCCAAAGGAGGGGCCTCAAACCTAGCTTTCGGATGTTGTGGAGCAGCCACATGTGGGGGAGCAGACAGGAGGTCAAGTGAAGGCACCTCCTCAACCAAAATCTCTGAGAGAGGGGAGGAAGAGAACCAAAGAGGATGAGAGGTTGGTGCAATATTCTAGGGGGCATGTGGGAGCTCCTATATCCTTGTAGAGGTAGAGGAGGTCACCAACTAGATACACTGGTCATATGGATCTCATGACATGACTCATTCAGTCATACCTTTCTTTTTGGAGAAAGAAATTTCTCAACCAATGTGGGTTGATGCCATAGTGGAGGAGTATGACTCCATCATGAATAATAATGTATAGGAGGTGGTTATAAGACTAGAAAGTCAATGGTTGGTTCCAAATGGATTTATGGAGTGAAGCATGTAGCTGATGAGAGCATTGAGAAATACAAGCCCAAATTTGTGGCCAAAGTATTCTCAAAGGTAGAGGGAGTTGACTATGAGGAACAAGTTTCCCCTATGGAAAGATATTCCTCAATCAAAACCATTCTAAAATTAGCTACATAGATGGGGTGGAAGATTGACCAGATCGATGTGAAGATTGCATTTCTCAATGGAGTTGTTGAGGAAGATATTTACATAGAGAAGTGTGAGGGCTTTGAGACATATGATAAAGGGACACATGTGTGTATACTCAGGATAGCCCTTTATGGTCTCAAACAAGCACCCCGAACATGGTACACTCAAATTGACACCTATCACAGTGGGCTAGACCTCACCAAAAGTGAAGCAAAAGGAAATATCTATCACATTTCCATATATGGAAAATTTCTTATCTTGGTATTGTATGTTGACGACTTGATACTTACAAGGGATGAGCAATTGATCCACTCTTACAAAGAAGACCTTGCAATAGAATTCAAGATGAAGGACGTGGGATTAATGCATTAATTCCTTAGGTTAAAGTTATGGAAGGGAGATGGAGAGTTGTTTGTGAGCTAGGGGAAGTATTCCTCTAAAATACTTCATAGATTTCATATGCACGACTGTAAGCCTATGGACACTCCTCTAGCTACAAACTGAAGGGAATGAGGATGTTTCTTCAGGAGTGGTAGTAGATGCTACCATCTACATACAACTTGTGGGGTCATTTATGTTTTTGGTGAACCCAAGGCCTGACATATGCTTTGCAGTTAATCAACTGAGTCAATGTATGTTGAATCCTTCCAAGATTCACTAGAAAGTAGTGAAGCATGTGCTTAGATACCTCGAAGGCACAATAGATTATGGGTTGTGGTAGATGAGGACAAATGTTGCGAATCTTGAAGGATTCACTAATGTAGATTGGGTAGGGGGTCCATCAGATAAGAAGAGTACTTCAGGAGATATATTTATTGTTGGTTCTACAGTTATTTCCTGGTATAGTAGGAAATAGAGGTTTGTGGCACTCAACTCAACAGAGGTCGAGTTCATGGCTGCAAGTCAAGAAACATGCGAGGCCATATGGATGACAAAAATTCTTGTTAGTGTTTTTAATCAAGAGATGGATACAACAATGATTTATTGTGGTAATTAGAGTTGTATCAAACTCTCTGAGAATGCAATATTTCATGACAATTCTAAGCACATTGATATTATGTATCACCAATTAAAAGATTGTGTGTAGAGGAGAATCACGATGCTGCAGTACATTCCCAATAAGGAACATAATGTAGATATTTTGACAAAGGCATTCTCAAGTGGAAAATTTGAGTTCCATAGGTGAAGGATAGGGGTTTTGTAGAACCCTTTTCTTGCTAAGAGGGAGTGTTAGAAATGTAGCAAGACAAGTCTCGATTTGAATTGTGCTTAAGTCAAATGGAGAAATTCGATTTCCCACATCAACAAGATGACTTGGATTGCAGTCAACTTGATGACATTGCCTTCTCACCTAGTTAGATCAACAAATTCCAGTTTGTAGGCTTCGAGTAGAGTTGTTCATGTAGTGATTGCTAAAATTTAGCAATCTAGTTCATTTATTTTCAGTTGAACTCAACTAATTGTGCTCTAGTCATTAATAGAGTCAGTTGAAGGCCAATTGAGTAGTTAAGATTGTTGTCAACTCGCTAATTTCTCAATTAACTATTCAATCAGCCAAAATTATCATAGACAGACATGTAATTTGAATTGTCTAGCTATAGCAGAGGAAAACGAACATTGTAATTATCAATTGTATACTAGTTGAGAGTACATATTTGACAATTAAGAAGGTGATTAATTCTGTTGTAATTGCGCAAGGAAATAGGGAATTCCCCTATTCTTTAGGAGTTTAATTTATCTAGGATTGCACAAGGAAATAGGAGGAGGTTGGTGGGCTTGAATAGGCTAAGTGTTGTCTAGAGATAGTCATTCAGCAGGAGAGCAATTTTATAGTGCAGGGTGTGCTTCAGAGCTTGAAGTTGACATCGTAATAGTTTTTCATTCTCATCTGATTAATGAAAAATAGCAAAGTGGTTTTTCCCATATGGGTTCCCATAAATCATTTTGTTGCTCGTGTTTTGATGGTTTCATGTCATTGCATGTGTTTTTGTCTTGTGATTTTTTATTTCGCAAATTGTAGAAGAAATTTGTATCTCTTGTTTTACACATTTCTTGCCATTTCTACACTCCATATTAAAATGTTAAAACATGTCCCCTCATATTTTTTTTCCTGTATGCATACATTTAATTACTTTTATTATTAATATTTTCTAAAAGATTACATATCAAATGCATATTCAACATTGAAAGAATCACAAATATCCCTCATACATTAAATTAGAAAGCAACTATTAATGCAATAAGAATTCTCTCAATCTTTCTTTCCTCTATATATGTTTCATGTTAAAATATTTTACTCAACCTAGGTATTGAAATATTTTGTTTAAAATCTACATTAAACTTTTCTTTATTATTCATATTTTTAAAATTTTATATATCAAATCCATACTAGAAATAGAATAAATTACACCTCTCTAGTTATGGAAAGCCAAAATATAAGAATTTTGTTAATTTAAATTACTTTTTATCTATATATAAAGTAGATATAAAATTATGTTATTTAATATGGAGATTGAAATATTTTACTTATGGTTGACATCAACATATTTTTTGTTATTAATATATATTTTCTTTAAATATCACATGTAAACTTAGCACCATGTAATATCAATAATACTATTTCCTATAATCTACATATTAAGTAGTGAAGAAATTACATTTCTTCTTGGTAGTAAAAAGTGAATTAGTTTTTTTGCTCATCTCCATATTAGGTACTAAATAAATTACAATTCTTCCTCATACTAAAAGGTATTTTTTTTTTTTTACTTTCGGTTACTTTATATCGCTATATAAAATTATGTAAAATTAAGATGCAAATTGAAGTATTTTAATTATGGCTGACATTAATTACTTTAGTTATTACTATTTTTAAGTTGTTAATTTAAATTATTATTTTACTATTTTAAAATGTAACTTTATGTGACAACATCTCTCCCATACTGAGTTCTTGGCATAAACATCTCTTCCATATTAGACTATAGATAGTGCCTCTCGACCCAAAAATTAGTTTAATTAATAATTTCAAAAATTAAGATAAATTAATAAAACATATCTCATTCTTTTCTTAACTAATTGATATGAATAAATATTCTCGTTTCTATCTTTCATATTTTCAATTTTTTGAAATAAAATAGGTTTAACACATAACTCTATATACTTAAATTTTGAATAAATATTAATTTTAAAATAGTTTTATAATTAAAAAATTAAAAAAAAATCCTATTTAATAGAATAATTTTATTATTATTATTATTATAAATTCAAATCTTATTATAACTTTATATTACAAAGACAAATATTATTCGCATTTATAAAAAGGAATTACTAAAAAAGAACACCAATTCGTCCTTTAATGGAGCAAAATTCTAAATATCTTTACATTGTAATAGAACCATGCTCTTTACCACTATAAATACTAGCACGACAAAAATAAATATCAAACTACAATAGAAAATATAAATTGCAAAGTGGGAGACCATTTCAACATCAAATAGAAGGGCTTAAACAATATCATCGAGAGGTTAGTTCAATTGATTAATTTATCTCCCTTTCTTCTTCTTCAACTATGGTAAGAGGATAGAGATCTTCGTCAATGCATATTGGATTATAGCAAGGCCATGAGGGCTTTGTTTAGATCCAGAGGTCTCATCATCTTCATTCATTTGAGAAACCATAAATTTTATGTTAAACATAGCTTCACATATAGCTTCAAATTTCTCTTCGAATTATTCAATTTCATTTATAATTTCTTGATGTGTTTGTTGCACTACTATGGGGAATAGGATACAATTTCCTTTACTATCTAGTAAGCCTCTTTTATAGAAAAGAAATTCATCTCCCATGTCATAAAAAATCTTATGTCTACAATCCAATATATCATTTTTTCTTTGAGCTATTTTTATGACAATTTACCTTTCTTCTTTTTAATCTGATGGTCTCAATATTCCATTTCATCCTTTGTAGTCTCAAGGATCCTCAAATGGAAGAATTTATTTACCTCAATGGTTTCCCTTTTAGCTCTTATAGGCCATTTGCAATGGTATAATTCTTCCCTAAGGAAGTATTGTGCCTCTTACTTCTCCTTTCTTCTTTTCGCTTAGAACTTCTGTTGGACATTATGTTGCTATGTAAACCCTAGTAACTAGAAGACATAAACGACTAAGTCAATTGGTAAAGTTGGATTGGGTTACCAACGTTCTAACCCAAATTGACATACTCTCCACTGATCCTAGTGTTGTCCACGAGATTGATTGAGGGGTTTCATGCCATCATTTCCTCTTCACACTGTCTGTAAAAATAGATAGATTCAATGGTGTCGACCGCCTGAAGGTTTTCCTAATAAATTTAGAGGAAATCAACTATGGATTTGCATGTTCCCTTGTCCTCAAAGATATGAATAAAATGTCTAGTGCTTCAGTTGTTTGCCACCTTTTAACCTCCCTCTTCTTCCCCCATGTCAAACTAAAATGTAGGCAACAACTTCTATATGCTTCTTTGTTCATTCTCATTTCTTCCCCTACCACCCTCTTCTTTTGTTCACACGTGATGTTATATGTTTACTTCATCATTCTACTTCTCCCCTCTACGTATATGCACCTATAATACATATTGCATCTTCAACCTTTAAATAATGATGCATCTTTTACATTTAAATATAATATATATTCTCTTTTGTTCTTCCTTCTAAAAAAGGTAGTATATTTCAGTCCTTGTCGAGTATGTATTTTGCAATTAAAAACAAAAACTAACTTGTTATAAAAGGTTTTTGTTTCTTTACCTTAAATCTATTTTATCTTTAGATATGTTCCATCTTTATACTTCTTGCCTTGGATGTACAGACTCTTTCCTAATTTGCAAAAATAGAAAACATAAAAAAACTTTATAATCGATCTTTACTTATGTTGCATCCTGCATATTTATACTTATTTCATTGCACATGCATTCATGTCATACAACTAATATGTGGATGTATACACTCTTTCACAATTTCCAAAATAAAATAAAAGAACTAATATGTGGATATACACACTCTTTAACAATTTGCAAAAAAAAAAGAATGAAAAAAAAACCACTTGCTCCTATTTCGTTTCCTTTTGAATTTATATTTCTTCCTTACCCTTCCATTAAAAATTCTACCTTCTATGGATACTCCTCCATGCACCCTTTCTTTACACTCAATTCTACTCTCCCTTGGCTCCTGTATGCACTAATATTCGTGTCCTCATGTTTTTATTAAGATGGATATGCAAGAGTATTCTAGAAACCCCTCAAGAAATGTTCACAGGAGACTCCTCTATGCGAAAAACAAAGACACCTACAACAAACAAAGACGTCTCAAATACAAATCTAGGTTAAACGCCCAATCCTTTCTAACTATACCACCATGTAATGTTTCTCTTCCCGAACATCTCCAAACTTCGCTTGCAAACCCATCTCCTTCAACATTCCATACTCCCAAACTACATTCCCTTCAACTTCCTCCATTCACTATCAATTCTTTCCCATCTACCTCACACACCCCACCATCGAAACATGCTTCTTCACCCTCCCATCCCCAAAATTTGTTGAACCCTGCCCCTTAACCATGCACACCACTAATTTTGTGAAAGAATACATGACCTCTCTCCCTTCTTATCTCCTTCGTATGAAATGAATCATACCCAAGTGTGAAAACAAGGTTATTGCATGGTAACATATGCTGGTTCTGATGTGAAAATAAAAAGTCCACCCACTGTTCTCCCTTGAAAACAACATGGGCCTGAGAAACCAACTAGTTGTCCTTGCTACTCTATCCCAAGTAGAGGAAATGCTCATAGCGTGTGTTAACCCAATCTTACAAGTCACTCATGCTGAAAGTGGGTAGTACAAGTACATTGGTCACACTGTTTGTTTCCCCCAAGACAAAATTGCTATTGTCAATAACTTTCCATGCTTGGTTTCCAAATTGGACATCGTAGTTGTTAATAGACATGGCTTTGACCACAAAATATATGATTTCATTGTAAGCAGAACATGTGTTCTTGTAGCTTTGGGGTACAAACTAGCACATGATCCCTACTACAAGGATATCTATGTGGACCAAGCTACAGTATCTGCCTTGCTGACTCACCCTACCGATACCTCCTCTCCTTTGTCACATCACCCCCTCCTCTCTTTAACTAGGACTTTCGCTTCTTGCTTTGGATAATGACATTCTTGCACAGCACACCCCAACAAACCTCCAAACATACTCTTATGTATCAACACTCCCAAATTCCCATACTGAGACTGAAGAAATATGCGACTACTTGCACTCTCCCCATCCTGATTCCACTACTTCACTTGCCTGGCCCTCTATTTCCCTCTCTGCTATCAATGAATACACCACCAAAGGCCTCTTTGCTATGGCCTTCACAAAACTCTTTCCCATAGGGTTTTCCCTAATAAAAAACCACACCTTAGAAAATTTGAAATGCAATAATATGCTTTGCACCTCATGCACTACTATGATATCAATTTTGGCTAGCATCCAAGATTTTCGTATTTACTTGTACAACCTTATGTTCTGACATCATAGCCAAGAAAATTTTGTCATTTTCGTGAAAAGAAACCTTGAGGATGGCATGCCAATGACTAGTGCAAACCTTCGTGCATGTCTACATGATAGGCTTGATTCTATGCTTCCTGACCAGATTATGCACTTCATGTCAGGGCTTAGGGTGACACGCTCTTTCTGAAACAAATGTAGAAGTAAAATCACTAATATGATTTCCCAAATAAGTAGTCTTGCTTTCTTATTCACCCTTAGTGCAGCTGACACCAAATGGCATGACCTACACATGGTGATGCCTGGCAATCCCCCCCAAGATTCATTGGAATTGTCTCGATGAAAATTCCACAATATAATCAAGAATCTGCATCTTACATTACAATACATTCATTGTCGATTTAGAGTCTTCCTTGAAGAGGTCTTGCAAAAAGGTTTCCATGCAATGGACATCTAGTAAAGGTTTTTGTGTAATCATCCTTCTTCTCTTTATTTTTATTCCTACATATAAACTCACCTCACAATTTATCCTTTCTCATCTTTGTAGATATGAGTCGCAACATAGGGGCTCTACACACATACATGCTTTCCTTCGGCTGGAAAATTTACCTGATATGGAAAACCTCGATTGGCATGACCAAGCCATAGTTGATATAGAAAAGTCATATTTCGATAAACACATTTCTTTTTGGAACCCTCAGCCTGCTCAACAACGTGAACCTTATGTACATCGTTCTATAGAGCATAAACCTTGCATCCTCCCATCACCATTGATATTTGCATCCTCGCACATTCAGGACTGAGAGGAGCTTGTTAATTGTGTTCAACGACATACAAAATTCCACCCTTCTTCTTGTCTTCACAAAAAGGTCCAACTCTTTCTTGTCACTATGGAGATCCATGGGATTTGCATCCCACATATTCGTTGATGATTGATGATAATGGATGAAAGAAATATGTCCCTTCTTGTAATGAAGATAGGTTAAATTTTCACAACATTGACATGTTATCCATATGGAGAGAAAACATTGACTTCCAACTGATTTTGTCTCACCATGTTGTTCTCCACTACATCTCAAAATATGCACCAAAAACAAAGACAGTATCGGAAAGATATCACCAAATTTTGTCACGTGTCTCACAAGTTTTCCATCTAGAAGAACCTGTTGTTAACGTTGCCTGATAAATCTTAACATAAACAATTTTCGATAGGGAAATTAGTGCACAAGAGACATGCCACATGCTACAAAAAATTCCCCTTTCATTGTGTATCCACTCACTTTTTTCCCTCAATGTTAGTCGAACTATTTTTAGACATGTTTCTCATGGTCGAGGTTCCCCCTTCCCAACACCACCTATAATTTTAGCATATATGGATAGGCCTCCTTCGCTTGAAACACTAACTCTTCTTGAAGCTGCACGTTCCTGGTCCTTCTCTACTCGCTGAAACAAACCAATGGAAACACATAAACCCTTCTAATCTTGTTCATGTCCTACCTTTTATAACTCGATCCCTTATCCTACCGATGCATTCTACGCTACTTTCTTTTGGAGTGAACTACTACTATACTTCCCATTTCACACACTCCCATCAGGCATTAGCTCCATTAATGAAGAAATCATTTCACATTGGGAACAAAAAAAAATCATATGTTGCATGGAATTTTCATCGTGCCCCTAAAGATCTGCTCTCCCTTTTCTCTGAGGACACATCAACTAATGTTATGCCCCATCCCCTGGTTTTGTAGACATGGATGAATGGAAATTTATTTCTCAACTACACCCTAGAAACAACATGGAAGTTGATGGCCTTGACATGTTCAGCCATCGTGACTTTGACAGAAACCACAATTGGGCCCATACTACTATCCCTTCCACTTTGCAAGATACAACCATAGGTTTCATAGACTAGAGTTTCTCATCCACCTGAATCAATTATCCCCTCTCTAGCTCCCCACTCCCTTGACTCACTACCGCCCACCCAACAAGTTTCTTTCAACCTTGTCCTCACCCACTTTAGGGCCAGTTCCTCCATTCCTTCACTTAGAATGCTCATCCAAGGTACTGCTGGCATAGGGAAGTCTCACCTAATTGATTTCATAAGAGATGCATTCCTTGTCGAATCTACTCCCAATTCAAGCCCATTTCTCATACTCACTCCAACAGGTGTTGCAACATTTAACATAAAGGCACTTACAATCCATTTTTCCCTCGACATTCCTTTATTTTCAATGCTCTTAAGGGCCAACCACTTCTACATCTCCAATAGAAGCTTCTTCATGTCAATTATATTTTAATCAATGCGATGAAATTTGTTGGGCCTAAACTTCTTTCATGCATAGATGATCGCTTAAGCAAGGTATTCCCTTCATATTAGAATGCATTTCAACAATCGGTCTATCATACTTGTTGGTGATCTTGGCCAACTACTCATGTAAAGGGAATCCATATGTATGTTAGCACTTCACATGGCCATGCCCTTTGGCATAACTTTGACACGGTTTTCACACTATCTACCATATTTCATCAACAAGGGGCTCACCCTGCTCAAGTCGCATTCTGCCAAAGCTCACGAATCTCAAGAATGCAACACCTACTATAGAGGAATGGAACCTTCACACGCCAAGGAAAAGTTCCTTTCTATCAATCAATGAGAAACAAGATTTCGAAAATGAAATGCACATATATCTAACCCACCTAGTTATCATCTTGCATACCAAACAAATTCTCCAAAAGCTGAACAGGCCAATTGTACGATGATACATAGAGAAAAGGAACCACCATCCTATTCGTACACATGAAGAAGGTGAACAATTGGATGCAAAAGTTCTTATTTACAATGACCAATAGGTTTTCCTCGCATGCAACTTGTGGGTTGAAGGAGGCCTTGTCAATGGCACACTTGGAAAAATAGTTTCCATTTTCTATGCACCTGGATCAAAACCCCCTAAGTTGCCATCCTTTGTTGTTCTTGACTTCTTTCAATAAAAAGGCCCACTATGGGATGCCTTCAACCCATCTTATGTTCCACTTCCCCAAATAGAATGATGGTTTCATAGGAAAACTCCCCTTCAAATGGCATGGGCTTTGAAAATACATAACTCACAAGGCATGACATTACCAAAGGCGAAAGTGGACATTGGAAACATAGACCAGCAAGGATTAACATTCACTGCCACCTCCAAAGTTAGAACCTTGGATGACCTTTGCATATCTCCACCATTTCCCACCAGCCACTACTCCCACATGTAAGGAAAAGCTTATGTTAAACATAACCAATAAGAGGAGTCCATGTTAACATCAAAGTATTTACATATAGCTAGAGTGTGAATGCTGCATCTAGTCCCTTCTAATTCCTCTTTAGTAAGTATAGTTTCGAATCAATTTCAATATACTTACATTCTCTTACAAATATTTTATGCAAATCTCACTTGAAATTTCAATATATTTTCCCTTTCTCGAATAAATTAAATCTTCCTCCTCAAAAACTTGCTATCCTTATAGTACTTTTTCCATTTCATCAATTTTTTACACTTTCCTTTTCTTATACTAAGAAAATTATGATTTCCACTTATGGCATTGAACTAATTCAACAACTCGTGTTTTTCCCCTTTTGAGACTGTGAAGACAGATAGCAAGTACTTGTCACTACTATATGGATACTGGAAAGGGATACATGCCCAACAACATGCTCTTATTGACATAAAGACAAGACACCTTCTGCACCTGGTCTTCCTTCTCCATCGTTTACAACCAACTATTGACCTTCTCAGTAAGTTGAAGGCCTTCCTGTAATGCCTTATACATATTCATGAAAGAGATACTGTAAGAATGTTTTAGATGGATTGCAAGTCCCTCAATTCTCATCTTGGTATTCTTGTAGATACAAACTGGTGTTTCCGTTGCCATTGCTCGCATTGTATATATGAATAGTTATTAATCCAATACCATTGCTTCAAATCTAATGCAAAAAACATAAAATAATGTCACCCTTCTTCAAATGAAATATTTTGATAGCAGTGGACACAAAATCTTGCACTTTTGTTTGCACCTATTTCATCGCCAACATTGATGCAATTTTGTTTGCACCTCTTCTTTTCTTTCAGTACATGTCAAACAAATAAATCAGGGACTGAAGCAACCACTTTTATAAGCTTTTATTCTTATAAATGGATAATCCTTCCTTTGGTTAATATGAATATCAAGTCATAACTTATTTCAATTTGAAGAGGCCTAATGTTATTGTTAAGCCTTTAGAATATCTTATGTACTATCTTTATTATACATAAATTTAAGGTTCATTATTAAATGTGAAGGCATCTATGCAACATGTCTTCAAAGTTTTGTCTACTATACTTGTTTCTCTCTAATTGGTTTTAGATTCATTTCAATTAAATACTCTTTCCAAGTTCTTTATAGTATTGTTACATGTTCATTGTAAGTTCATTAGAGTGTTGTTACATGTTCCTTTGTTGTATCTAATTTGATTCTCAATCATTTCACTGTTATTTTTCACCTCTTCACTCTTCTTTCAGGCATAGGCTTACATTCCTCATGTGGTATGTATATTTGAACATATGTATGTATGTTTGAAACTATTAAAATATTGTGATAAAACATTTTGATAAACCACAACTTTGTTGGTTCCAGTATTTACATACAATGGAGGAAAACTAGAGTATATCAATTAAGGAAATCAATACACAAGTTGGGAAAGTGAATCCAAGCTCATATTTTAGGTCAGCCCCATCAGAACTTTAATTCACAGCTACACACATATACATAACATTTACTATTTTCCAAATTATCTCCACTTCTTGAGGGATTGTATTTCAGTGTTGGGTTTCACTTCTGGTCATTTTTAACCCAGTTCAGATTTGGTTTGGGACATCATAACAAGTTTGAAGCATTGTTACAACAATCTTACCTTTTACTACATCTGCCAGAAAAATGTCTAAGAAGGGAGCTTAATGTTCTCTGTGAGAAGGATGCCAGGGGAAAAAAAACTAAAGACAATAACATCAACACCCAATCTCATAGAACTCTCATTCATTGCTACCTGCAGTTAGGATCCATTTCACCTCCATTATCTTAGAAAATATGAGCTGGATTGTTGGCCCTATGGTTCTGAATTTTATCCATACTCACAAAAGTTGCACCATTTGAATCTCATCGACTGCATTATTAAGCAATTCCAGCTATTATCTAAAGTAGGAGAGGCCATCGAGAGAACCAAGGCCACATACTACATCTCCTTGTCCAAGGACCCATCATGGCCAAAAACTTCTTGGGGTAGTAGAACCACTGATACCATGCACAATCTCTCTCTAACTAGAGGGCCTTGATCCTTCACCACAGATTGTCCTTCTAGGACGTTGACTCAGATAGAGCCACCTTATATTTCATATCTACAAACTGTAGACATAACAAAAAAGGATAAATTATACCATCATAAATCCAAAATTCAAATCCCAAGGCTTAAAATCCTACTGCAAAAAACATAGGAAAAGATGGATGATATCCTGAAAGAAACAAATATCTGTTCAAATAAAAGGGAAAGCCTGCAAGATAGACCTTTAACATGATTTTTGAAGTTCTTTTATGCTTCCATCCATACCTTTCATGTATAGTTCAATATTTCCTTCCACATTATTTCTTGCTGCCTCCACCACAAAATGAAAAAAACTAAAAAAAATAGAAAAAATATTATTTTGTTACTAGATCCTTCAGAGATGTGTACTGATTTTTATATGTTAGCAAAATTCAAATCCTTCCCAAACCTGTTTAACCTAAATAGAAAAGTTCTTGATAAAGGTATACCATTGTGCCTTACAAAAATCAAATTGTGTATCTATCCTATGCTATTGCTTTATATTTATATATTTGTGATAAACACTATGCAAAAATCTATAAAAATCAAATCCTATCCTTGTTGCCTAAATTTGGAAAAAAAAAAGAGAGAAAAAACATAACCATGACATGGAAAACAATAGATTGTAGTTGTTTCCCAATTGCCATGGAAGAATCACTAAGTTTTCCTTCTAGCAACACATTGAAACACACGTCTCTTTCACAAAATCTCAATTAGCAAAGCGAATCATTTTTTTCATGGTTAATAGGAGATATTTTTTGCTACTATCATTGTTTTTCAAAAGAAATGTGATTTCTTTGATCACATCATATTATTTTCGGCATTACCTTATTTGGGTCTTGATTTGTGGAAAATCAACAATTCACTTATTTTTTCATGGTTTTTGCAAAATTTACCCCACATATTCTATATTTCTTAGGTTTTGTTACACATTGCTATTAATGTTCCATATTTGCATACTTAATGCATCAATATGCATTGCAATGCCCAATTTTCGAGGGTGAGAGAATTTAGCCAACATCTTCTTTTGATGGGAGAATTGGCATTTAAAATATAGATGTAAGATTATCTAGTTTGTTACTATGATTTTAGAGGAAATTTTTCATGATGAGAAAATGACTCATTTTTGTATTTTACAAACTTTGATCATCCAGGTTGGTGTAAATTATGGGCACAAGTCATTTACTGGGGTGTTAAGAACAATGGTGAAATAATCTTTGGCAAAATGGTTGATTTATTGATCTTTTTGTATTCTCTGAGTTAGTTCCCAAAGAAGAAATTGGAATAAAAAAGTTGTCACTATTTAAGACAAAAATAGAGAACTGCACTTGTCATGAGAAAATTGCCTTCAACATGAAAATTCTCATCTAATGTGAAATATCTTGTGAAACCTTAAGTTTTGCTTGTTGGTATTTAATGGAATTAGTTTGTTTTTTTCCCAAATTTTCCCAGAACCCCAATTTCTTGACTCTGCCTAGTTATTTCCAAGTCCAATTTTTGGAACAGTGGCGAATCATGGGTTAGTTGGTTATCTTCCTGTAGCTTAAATAGGAAAATAATATGCTTAATTCTCAATGCATATCCTGTTTAATTATATCCTATTTAGTTGGGAGTTCTAGTTCTCTTGGTTATTAATAATTATCTATCATAGAGAAGGTAGCGATACAATTAGAACTCTCCTTCCAAATACATTTCTTCCTCTTGGATGTAAAAAATAATAAGACAAGCATATAGGCAATTTTTTTGGGGTAACATATGGCGATTAGGAAATGAAATATTCAAAAGAATGTCGATGCAAAACTAAACCATGAATTTTTTTTGGAAGAACTTAGTTCATAAAGCATGATGTAATAAGAAGATAACTGATAGAAGTGTTCTTTGTGAATTTCCATGGATTGGAGACTATGAGTGAAAATGAATGACCAAGTACATGGTGTGATGGGTTTATATTCCTAGGTTTTTTTTTTATTTCTTTTTATGTTTTGATGTTGTGTTACACTAATTTCATTAGATAAGGTAGAGTGAGCTTGAGAGCATAACTACCACCCCCTGTTGTGCATTTAAAATTGTACTCTTTTTGAATTGTTGGTGTAATATATGCAATTCAGTTACACTAGTATCTTTAAGAATATTTTTTTAGACATGAGCACTTTAAATATTTTTCACCAGTGCATTTAAAACTGTGCTCTTTTTGAATTGTTGGTGGAATATATGCAATTCAGTTACACTAGTATCTTTAGGGATATTTTTTTAGACATGAGCACTTTAAAGCTTTTTCACCAATGCACTTAAAATTGTGCTCTTTTTGAATTGTTGGTGGAATATATGCAATTCAGTTACACTAGGATATGCATTGATGATCCTAGCAATTGATTTGCATTTTGAGTTTTCTATTCAGTGTGTTTGTGAATCTAGATCTAAAGTTTTGATAGGTGTTTCCACACTTGAAGTTTTTAGTGGTGTGAAATTCTCTGATTGCAGATCTGTGTATCATGTGAATGTAAATTTACGACAATCACTTGTATGGAAGTTTTGTTTTTTTATTTTAGTTCATTTTCCATGGTTTGAATTTGAACCAGTTTAGATAGTGTAATGCCTTCATTGTCCAATGAATGTACATTAACTGAGATTTTCAAATGCTTTGGTGTTACTGAAGATAAAATTCTCACTTTTCATTGTAATAGTTTTTAATGTGCTAATGTTGGGGTTACTATGTAGATTTTAACCACATTCTAAAGACCCTTCTACACAACAACCTTGAGTTTCGCATGGTTGAGTTGTCAAGTGGTACAATGAACTAATTTTGATTTAAGGTGTTACTATTTGAACTCCCAACATGATTACAGATGTGGAACTGTAGTGTGGTGTTGGTCCAAAATGACACCCCAACATCCTTCTTTGGAAGAAGCCATTATAGTTAGCGCAAGGGTTTTTCCTGTGTTGTCCAACAACAACAACAATGAGGGTCTCATTAGCCCTAGTTTGACAAGGTGTCATGTTGAAATCATAGGTCCATAGTTGAGAGACTTGAGCATATTGAATACCTTGTACATTTTAGATTTCCATTAACATTTAAAATATTTTCTCACCTTGAACTTTATAAGTTCACTGATCTAGATCTAAACAAGAACACAACAAATAAAAAAGATAACAATAAATACAGAGATGTAGCAGAAATAATATTTCATTTCATTAATGTAAAATACTGAAATATGCTTACAAATAGAAATGGAAATAAACCAGCTAGGGCGATGGTAGCTTATCTCTGAGAAGAGATGTGGTGGCTACATGCCTCTGAACCTTGTTACAATGAGGCTCGAAGGCCTATTTATTGTTGAGAAACAATGGAAAACCCTAAACATCCAAAATACTAACCCTAGAAGATGAAACGCCAAATTGTGGGCCCCGTTTGGGTAAATTGGTACATCAACTTCCCGGGGTCGTAAATTTGGGATATGATCTCCATTTGACGTGCACAATATCTCATTAGAAAGATCTGTCTGAGAACTACAACTTTGGGAAGAGAAACATGGGTCCATGGGCCCATGTTGCCCCCAGTTTTCCCCAAAAACGTCGTTTAGGGCCTCAAAACGGTTCCAGAAGTTCAGGACCCGAAAAACTGCTAAAAATAGTAAGTTGTGCTACAATTAAGGAAACTGAAAAAGCTAAAAGAAGGAAAGGTGGGGGTCCAATTGGACTTGGTAGGTGGCCACCAATATCCACCTCGATCATTCACATAGTTACGGATAGCCATTTTTATCATATGTGTGCTATAAGCATGTAATGGAATATGTCTCTATAAGTGTAATCTTCAACACATGCTTATGGATTTTACATAGTAGTTATGTTAGGGATTGGAGCCCTAGGCTTTGTCATTTTACAAGAAAAATTAGGGTAGGCAAAATCTGGATGAAATTCTAGAATTTGATAGCCATTTTTTGCATAGGTGCACTATAAGCATCTAATGGAATATATATGTATAAGTTGAATCTTCAACACATGGTTATGGATTTTGCATAGCAGTTGCCAACACTAATTGATTTGTTATTTGTAGATTATTTTTTTATTTTATGATTTATTTTGTTAATATTTTCTTTTTCCAAATATGGCAACATTTAGTGGTTTTAGGGTTTCCGGTTGGCTTCCCATAAACACATGATTATGAATGTAGATCTCTAAATTTTCTTGTTGTGCAACTGCTACGTGCTATGTAAAAGTCCTGTGGACTAAGATGGAGTGTTGCGAGTGAAATTGCTTTGAACGCAAGGGCACATCATTTTGGCAAGAAAAACTCATTAATTAAATTTCAATTCTATTATTGTCTTCAATACGTAAAACGTGATACAACATGTAATACCTATGCCATGCCAAATTTATGATTGAAAATGCCACTGGACATTACCAATAAGACATGCTTCGCAGGATAAACATGTATTGCTTTGTTGGAACACAAAAAAAACGCTAACTCTCATAGACTAACCTATCAATTATCCCTACTAAAAATCGATTTTATTTTATTTATATTTACACCCTTACATGACAATGTCCTACATAAAAAATTGATTTTATTTTATCTATATTTACACCATTATATGACAATCACCTACATCACGTGGAATATTGTAATCATATTTTATGAAAAATCATTGCACTACCATCAAATAAAAAGAACACACAAACTCATGTGTTGGTTCTTCATAACTAAAAATAACATAAATTAACATATGGAAACTCATTGCGAATATGCCCCAAAAAAATGTGGTTTTGACTTATGGAAACTCATTGCGAATATGCCTCCGAAAAACGTATGGTTATTTGGGTGTTGACATCTTCTATGTTAATCGTGGCTCCTATTCTCCCACCATCTTTTTATTCTCTTAGACAATTAAATTGTCTTTATTTCTCTCTCATAGAATTGAAAACAATCATTCTGCACGTCACTGCACTATATAGATATGTGGTTGGGCCATTTCCTAAATCTGAATTTCTCTCCTCCATATCTTTTTCAATCTTTGCAGCCGACTTCACAACCCATATGGCTTCCTTGTCCACTCAACATATATTGCTTCCACTGTCATTCCCAAGATTTATTTTCCATAATGTACCTTTTGAAAACAAAAAAACAAAACGCTATCCTCAAACCCCAAAACACTATGAGGTGTCTCCTTTGCACCTCTGGGTGCAAATGCTAGTTTATACTATGATGCGAACATGTCGCTGAACTATCCCAAGATTTATTTTCCATAGTGCGCCTTTTGAAAATAAAAAAACAAAACGCTATCCTCAAACCCCAAAACACTATGAGGTGTCTCCTTTGCACCTCTGGGTGCAAATGCTAGTTTGTACTATGATGCGAACATGTCGCTGAACTACGCCTGATTTGTCGACAATCGGATCATAGTTGCTAATCCAAGTACTTTATGAACATTATAAAACGATTGCAAAATCACCGGCAACGATAGGCATGACAGGATGGAATGCGTTTGTGAAAGTACAGTAGCATTCAAAGTGGCGGAGAAGCTAAAGTCTGGTCGGAGAAAGCTTTCAATGCGAAAAGCCTGTAGACCAAACCCAAATTGAGTGTACATATAACTGACTTCCAGGACAATGTGAACGCTACACAACACGCAGGGGCTACCGCTGATGAGAATCCCCACTATAAACGCACCGCCTTACACAAATCAAACAGCATTGTATATCTGCTTCAGAGTATTACAGTTCATAACATCACTGTGCTTTGGATTTTTGTTCTTTTTTTCAGAGCCATGGAGTTTTTATTTAATGGTGAAGTATATTCCATCCCTCATTCCTTCCTGATGAACAACAGCTTGCCTCCATATACGTCTGCCTCGCTTCTTGGATTTGACTGCACGGGGAATTCTCAGCAGCAGCACCAGAAGCCAAAGAATCCGGCAGACAATGAATGTATAAGCCCTGAGGAGACACAAGGCTTCAAGATATCGAACAACGTTGCCCAGGCAGTTCAACGTCGACCTGTCCCCGTAACAATGCCGGCCGACTTCTCGTACGCAGAAGCAACGTGGGTGAGGGCAACGGAGCTACGGTGTCCCGCGGTGAGCCTGTTCGTGAATGGGGCTGGAACGGCCAAGGTGCGCAAGAAACGATCCAGAGTCTTCAGGAGAGCGCCGACAACATTGTTGAACACCGACACTGCGAATTTCAGAGCCATGGTGAAACGCTTTACGGGCTTTCCCGCAATCCCCTTTCGGATTTCGTGCAAGAACCCTACATTCTCTGCACATGTAGGCCAGCAGGAGTTGCAACTGATTGGCAAGCCCTTGTTTTATAAGGCAGTACTTGACGCTAGTGTCAACTGTGTTTCCCACCTTAATTCTGTCCCCGACAGTTATGGTTCTCAACAATATAGGAGTACTACATTTCTCCATCATAATATAAACATCAGCGGCCCCTTAACTTTGTTTCCCAAGGCTCCTCAAGGGCAATCCTCTAACACAACTCCGCTAGGCAACATGTGACTGATCAATTCGGCATCCGTGTTTCCCCCTCCGACAATAACGTTTCGATCGGACAGGTGGTCTGCCTCCCTCATTTAAACTCTGCCACCATCCTCCATTTCTATACTTCAGTCTTTCTTTTAAGGGCTTTTAAGCGGTTGTGCTAGTTATTTTTCAATGGATGTATATGAATATGAAAATATTAGTAGATTGTCATGTATTGCTTAGTTCTGCAGATGTGCTTCATGAAAGAGAACCGAATTCCATTCTCCATTAACGAGGATTTGGTTTCTGTCTAATGTGATCTAGTCTGGAATCCTATATTGCTGCATCTTCTAGGAAGGGAATACAATTCTGAATTGTTCTTCGTTTTCCAAAACCGCGTTCTGGTTTGTTGATTAACCAGCGATTATTCATACTAAGCAGGTGGTATTCAGAGCTTAGTTATGTCAGTCAATGATCATCTCAGATATTGCAATTCATCTGTCTCAAATTGACCTCTTACAGGGTTTTAGCAGATCTGGTATGGTTGACTGTGTATGTGGTATTACAGGGAGCTTATAACAATGTCTATAACTTCAAAGTTTGAAGGAAACCTTAATTGTGCGGAGTTAATTTTATTAATCTTTGAATTACTATATTAATGATGGCGGAGTAGTCTTATCTCGGATAGCAGCGAATTTAATCCACAAAAAAGTTACTGCCCGGTGATTTTAGGACTACAAATCTGGTTACAGAAATTCAAGATTTGCATTAATCAACGCGAGCTGATATGATTCCAGAGCCCACTCTAAATGGCTTTTCATATTATCATAAAGGTTACACGCGCAATATGTTGAAATATCTTCAAATGAGCACGTTTTTTTAAAGGAAAAAAAGGCTTCTTTTTGTATTATAAAAAAAGAGCGTACATTCTCTGAACTTTCCTCATACAATCTTGTATCCTCACCCGTTTGTCTATGTATTCTAATCTAAATCTTATATTTACCTCAAAATTGCTTCAAAAATGCATAGTATAAAATTGCACAAATGGAAGTAGTCCGGAGCTATATCAGAGATTCTACGCACAGTTCAAAAATGCACCGTTGTTGTGTCCGGAGAGCAATAACAGGGGCTCTACAAAGAAGTGAAGGACCCGGAGTTCAAGAGCACGTCCTGTGCGAATGTTGCAAAAAAAAACTTACCTGGTTTGGAGTGTATACCCCTTTTTGAGAGAAGATCTGCTATTTGGCTCTGCTTTCTGAAGATGTGAGTGTAAGATATAGTATGAAAGTTGACTGCGAATCTCCTAATACGCCTCATCCAGTTGAAAACGATAGAGGGTTTAAAGAAGTGTGGTTCTTGACTGAGTTTATGACGCTTTTGGTATTTCCTTGAATGTAGATTTGATCCAGTGTTAACCATTTAGGGAAAGGTGGGACGGCCCATAATGCGATGATCTAGGCTCGGTTGTGCCTTTTCCTCCCTTCCACCACAAGTGATAGGATATCTCTGGTTCCACTATGACGACGGCACCACATTCACAACTCCTTTGTTGACTTGCACCATCAAAGAAACCAATTGGACATTTCCCCTTTATATTTTTAGTTGTTACCTTTCTCTTATTTTTCCAAGGCTTTGTTGTTTGTGCCTTTTCCTCCCTTCCACCAGAAGTGATAGGATATGGTTCCACTATGATGACGGCACCACACCCACAATTCCTTTGTTGACTTGCACCATCAAAGAAACCCATTGGATATTTCCCTTTTATATTTTTAGTGGTTACCTTTCTCTTATTTTTCCAACTCTTTATGGGACCGATCTCTGAAAAATAATTGATAGTCTTCATAATCACCTCCTTAATCTCTAGCAGTTTGTGTAAAAAAATGCTAGAATTTTTCCTATGCCAAATGATCCAAATAATGTAGAAGGGCAAAAAGCATGAAACTTGTTTCGTTTCCTTTCCTAAGCCAGTAGCGGAGGCAAGAGTTCAAAGTTTTATGTGAACCCATTTGTCCCAACTACAAACAGTCCATAATGCCCGCCTAAACCTTCCTTGCAAATGGACGTCACAGCAAGAGGTGTTCAATCTCTTCGTTGTGGTTCCTATAAGGGGGGAAATGTGAGGGCCTTGGAATCCCCTGCACCTCAGAATGTTCTAAGTACCCTATTGTGTAAAGCTAACGAGCAAAATCAGATGAGTTTGGATGGGATCACCTGTCTCCATGCAACTTGGAAGCAGATTTTGTTATCAAAGTTTCATGCTGCTAGTGGGAGCTTGTTATATATATCCTTGATGCATGACTTTCCTTTCTTCTCGATACCCTCCCACAACAGTGTATCTTTCCTCTCGTTGATGGAAATGTCTACTTCCAAAAGGTGAGTGAGATAGTCCTCCCATTCAATGGCTTAAATGAGCACTTGAAACTGTAAATAGCTTGTAAAGCTTTTTCTAAAAGCTACATAATCTTATAATGAACTTCTATTTTATTCTAACTATTTATGCATTTAATTAATTATATATAATGTTTACATGTACAAACTATTTTTATTTGGTTAAGAGCTAGTTTTTCTCAGACTTAAGGAAATAGGTGGCCTAAGACATAGAGGTATCTAGCAAAAGTGGAAACTAGCAAAACTGAAAGCGTACCTCCTTAGTACTACGAGAGGGTAATTCTAAATGGTGTGGTTTTCCTTAACTAATGGTTATGAGTGACTGTGCATTGGCAGATATCCGCAAGTGACTAAGTAATGATAGGTTTTCCCACTATGTTAAAAAAAAAAGATATTATTAATGTTAAATTAAAAGAAAATTTGTGATGTAATGAAAAAATATAGAATAAGATAAGGGTGTTTATAGTTTACAGTGGAAAAAATGGAAAAGGGGTGCACATATGCACAAAAAATGCACACAGGTTCTTAAAAACAAATTCAACTTTACAAATAACCACGGGTTTCTAATCATGTAACTCTGGTGCTCCCCAAACCACCACACATGCTTACTAGCACACACCTTTTAAGAACATGTACACATCACCAAGAATCAGACATGTTCGTTGGAGTGCATGCGTGTTCCTAGAAAGGAGCATTTTCATGTTGTAAAGTGTATATGCATTAGAAGAATGAATAGGGCCCCAAGATCCATATCTAGTTCTCAAAAGTGATAATAGTACCCACATACATAGTTGGAGACAAAGTTTGCATAGGTATCAATGGCTTCTATATTTTGTCTTTAATATGTAATCCTAAATATGTTACTCCTAGCCTCGTGTAGGCCATGAGATTGTTATGGTAACATATTTTTAAGTGTATTTAATTTAGATATAATTTTTTTTCGTATTTAATTGCATTAAGTAAGTCATTCATCTATGACCATTTCCATGAGAGGTAGTCGTAACTGATCAATTTCTCATGATTTTTGAATAGTCCACTTAGTGCTCATTGCATTGAGTGATGCTCACAGGGGTGAAGAAGTGGGATTGAAACTACTGAAATATATCACATAGCGTCAATCATCACTTCCGGGGCTTTCACCCAGAAACCAGGACTTCCTGGGAGGTCACTCATCCCATGTCACCTTTGGCTCAAGCGCACTTAACTGTGGAGGTTTCCCCACAATCAAGTCCACTTAGCTTGCTACCCCATTTGCAAAACCTTAGCAAGTATTGTGCCTCATGAACCATTCAAGTAGAATTCCCTTCACTGTTTTGAAACAAGGAGAGGGATGTGCATGATCTCTTGATTTTTCTGTCATTTGGATGCTGAAATGAAATATATTTTACTGTGTAACCTTAACAATGCACTATAAGCCTTCTTGCATGTGTTCTAGAAGAGGCAAACCCCCTCTCTCTGATATATCCTATGTTATTTCCTTTTATGTAGGTATCTAGTTTATTTGTTAATTGTGGGTTTCATTCATTCAATGTTACTTGAATTTTCATTAAAATTTTATTCCTTTACTTTCTTGTGTTCCAGTAGCATGTTTGTCTACACCCACAGGTTTGAACATTGTTAACTGAAGGAACCTTGGAAAGGCTATAAAAATCCCTAGGACATGCATGTAGGGTTTGGTAGATTCATCTTTTTTTTTTATAACTTTTTCAAAATTTTGACAAGGCTACAAAAATTAGCATAGCAAAGGGAAAAGTAAATGTTTAAGTGTTAATGTTACATTTCTTAACTAAACTAAAATTGATCAATATCTATCCTTAAAGAAAATAACCTATTTCCCTCTCAACATCAATTTCTTGAAGTGACCTATCATATGAGTTAAGGTATTAGATTAGGTTCATACCTAGTCCCATATGTATTTTTCCAACACCTCATAATCTTACGAGTATCCTGATTGATAATTAGTGCTTAGTACTTTTAGTGATTATTTTTTTTTTATATTTCCAGCATTTTTGTCGAGGAAGTGTTAAATGACTTTTGGGTTTATTGTATTCTTACTCTATTTTCATTATTTTATTTATTTAATTATTTTCCTCATGTTTTTTGGCGTCAACATTGTAGAAATAGTGGGTGGACTGCAAGATATAAACCATGCTAGTACTATATGCATATAGAAAAGGATGATAAAGGGAGGTTTCTTCAAAAGGAATAGGAAAAGGAGGAGTTATTGTCACGCTAAGCTAATACATTCCATATACTAATATACTAATAGGTAAATTTCTAGGAGGACATGTAGATGAATCTCCAACAATTAAATCACATATTAAGCCTTTAAAAAGTAGTTCAAACAAGAAAAAGTCTATAATTTGGATTAAATATGAGGGCCTCTCCACTTGACCTGATTATGATTGCAATAAATGAAAGGAAGTTAAACAAGGAGCCTGAAACAACAACAAGATCATACTCTTTGCATCAAGAATCTGAATCTAGTTCATTTGAAGGTAGAAATATGGTAGAGGGACAAGGAGAGATAATTTTTACTAATTAAGGAGAAGTAAATTTTAACAATGGAGGAGTGATGAAAAAATAAGAGGGAGAATAAGTGACTTTTAGCTTGTTGATTTTGGATCTTGTTGCTCTATCTTAGATCAATATTATACCTCCCTTAGCCTTGCCATGTCTCCATGGTAAAGTATTACAATATCTTGATGATTTTGTTTTCAAAATTGATGTATCTTGTCATAGTTAGGATTATTCTACCAATGCAAAAAATGTTAAATTATTCCCTGCTACTATAAAGGACTCACCCTTATGCAGGTTCATTGGATTAGGGGTAATATAATCCAAACATTGTAAGAGATGGAAGACACTTTTCTTAAAAAGTATCAAGAATATTAAAAATCCCAAAATCCAAGAGAAGAAACATTTAAAATGACACACAAGGAAGATGAAATCCTTGAGGACTATATTGAATGGTTCTTGTATAGTATAAAACATTCAAAGCATAATAAAATGGATCCAAAAACCACTAGAAATATTTTTTTTTAAATTAATATTGGATGAATCTATAAATTTATTAAATTTAATGGGTATTGGGGATGTTTCTCAACTATCCTTTGCTCACATTAGTGAAATTTGTAGGAGATATTCCAAAATTCAACATAGGACATATAAGGGACCTAAAGACATTATTTCTAAATTTACTAAAGCTACAATAGGTGGAGTAACTATGTCTAAACTAGGGTATTTATTGGAAACTTTTATGATTGATACCCTTGGTACTCTAAGTTTTTAGCTAGATACTTTACAATATAGAAAAGAAATAGGAAGAGGGAGATGTATTTCTTGCTATTTTGTTTTTTCTAGGTGTAGAAAGAAGCATCCTTCTAAAGTTTTTTCTTTCAATAATATAAATATTTGTGATATATGTGCAGTAGAACATGCAACGAAGAATTTTCCCTCATTTCCTAGACTCAAGGAGGTGCACCAAGAAGAAAATGGAGAAAAATAACATCTTTACGTGATTATCCAAAAATTGTATTCGAAGCTACCAGGTATGCCTCAAGAATCTACTTCTAAATTTTCTCCATACTCTTCTAATAAAAAATATGCCTTGGCAAGTATGGACGTAACAATATGCCCAAAACAATGCTTAGTAAAAAAGATCGTGAGGACTTGGTTATGGGAATATGTTTGTTGACTCTTATCCTATGCAATAAAAATAGTTTCAATAACCATATTCCACATCCTCTCAATATACACACCACCCATCAACTTCTCAACCTTGCCCTATGAAAGCCAACACCTTATCAATTACAACTTCCAACAAGTCACCCTCAAAATACCACTCAAATACCTATTCAACCCATATCTAACCAAAATAATAAAGTAACACAACCTACTTGTGTTGTTGAGTTACAAATATTTCCTACCTACTAAGTTACACTAATAGGATTATAACACATTCAGTTATGATCATGAAAGGTGGTCTAAAAACAATGCCCCATCATCTTTGAAGAAGAATCAAAGGAGGAAACTCCCAATCTAAAAACCAATGTTAATGCCCCATAAGAATAAGGAAACTAACTACTCATTCATAAAATCTCCATTCATTGAAATAACATCTCTATCGAGATAAGTTAATTTTAAAAATAAAGTAGCCCACTCTGATTATGATCATCTCAATGAATTAAGAAACATTTGCACAAATATTCCTTTGTTACAATCCCTTAAAGACATATGTATTTAAGTAAAAACGATTAAGAATATATGTTTGAGGAAGATATGAAGAAATAAGAGTGAACCAATTATGTATATTTGATGTCTATAGAGACTCTTGTAGATAAATATCTAGACCCTGGCAACCATATTATGTTCACACATAAAAATGGGATTTGTGTTCCTAATACTCTAATTGACCTTGGAGAAACTATTAAAATTATGACTGTGCAGATTATGGAATACTTAAATTTGCATAACCTTTGTCCAACTCCTATTTTTCTTGAACTAGCCAATAGATCTAAGATAAATCTAGATCGGATATTGCATCATGTTATTGTTTCATTAAACTCTTGGGAATATCTCATAGACAACATGGTTTTGTAGCCCAATGTTTCTTCTAGAGGACACCTATTATCATTGGGAGACCATGTCTTGCTAATGTAAATGCCTTTATAAGTTGTCAATCTATAAATATTTTCATTACACGTGGGTATTCAATGAAACAAGTAACTTTATACTCACCTGCAAAATCTATAGCATTGAAATGGAAAACATGATAAGGAATGATGACACAAAGAATGATAAAAAAATTGTGCAACTAGTGGCAATGATTGACCAGATAATGAATTTCAAGAAAAATACTAAAGAAAGTAAAATTAACACTTTTATTTTAATTTTGATTTTGTAAAAAAATATGGTTTATTTTCCCTATCATTAGAACAAATTCTAGTGACTTATGTGCAAGAAAATAGTGATTTGCGATCCACGCTTTCACTTTGTAATGCCATGTTAGGACTTACAAAAATAAAATACAACAATAAACATATTGTAATCACCCAAGATTCTTTTTTTGTATATATGTTCTTAGCTTACTGAATTTTAGTAGGAAAGTTTGATCCAAGTTTTTCAAAAACAGGTCAGTGCTTCTGCATTGGACTACCATGATATGAAATGTATACACCCTAGTACTTATTCTCATCATATTTATATTTAGAGTAATTTTTCTCCTATCAAGGAGCCTTAAAGGCATATGAAGCCAACCCTTAGGGAAGTGGTTAAAGAGGAATTATAAAAAATTCTTTATGCTAAATTTATCTATCCAATATTTGACAATGAATGGGTCTCACCTATTGTATTGGTCGCAAATAATAATGGTAACTAGTAGATCTATGTAGATTATTGAGAATTAAATAAAGCTAATATGAATGATTATTTGACTCTTCCTTTTCAATAAGGTTTTAGACAACCTTATATGAAATATGTACTTTTAATTTTTGGATGGTTTCAGCAGTAATAATTAGATAATTCCACCTAGAGACCAAGATAAAACCACATTTACATGTTAGTGGGGAGAATTTTCTTATGAAGGGTCACTGGTTGGATTATGTAATACTCTGGCCACTTTTTAGGCTCATAGTAGTGCTAGGAATTTTCTCAAGTTTAATACATCATTGTGTTCACATATATATGGATGACTTTACCATTTACGGTGATTAATTTGAGGAGGCATTAGATAATTTTGAAAACCTTTTTATTCAAATCGAAAAGGTAACCTTTCTTTATGTCATGAAAAATTTCACATGTGGTTAACTAAATATGTTGTTCCTAGACATATTATTTCTGCTAGAGGAGCTGAGGTACATCTAAAAGAAATATAATCACTTTTAAAGTTCATAGTTCACACGACTAAAAAAGAGGTAATATTTTTTTCTCAATCCTTTAGGTTATTATAATAAAATATTTAAAATATAAAAAAAAATGCTCCACCCTTTTCTTAAGTCACTCTCTAAAGATGCTAATTTTTCTTGGGGTAACCATTGTCAATATGTACTTGGGACCTTAATAGAAAATATTTTTTCTGCACTTGTTTTAAGAGGACAAAACTTGTCCACTACCCTTTCACATCTCCATGGACACTTATGGCACTACACTTGGAGTATTTTTAGAGTTAAGGAAAACTAGTATTATGATGCCATTTCCTGTGTTAGTAAAAATATTGCACCCATTGAATTTAATTACAATGTTAATGCAAAATAAATTTTCAGAGTTATACATGTGATTAACATGTTTAGGGATTGTATTTCTGGATATGAAAATTTTAGTCACACTTATCACTACACCATCTATTAGTTGATGAATAAAATAATCACTAATGGTAGGATTACTAAATGGATTTTGTTGTTTGCGACAGTATAGCAGCATTCAAATTGGTGGAGAATGTAGAGAGTGGCCAGAGAAGGATTTCAATGCAAAAAATATACATAACAAACCCAAATTGAATGTATGTATAACTTGCTTACAGGCTCATGTGAATGCTACACAAATGGAGGGGCTAGTGTTGATTAGAATCCCCATAATAAACACCAAGCCTTACGCAAATCAAACAACATTGTATCTCTAGTTAAGAGTATTATAGTTCATAACATTATTGTGCATTGGACTTTTATTTTTTTGCTAGAGCCATGAAGTTTTTATTCAATGGAGATGTATATTCTATCCCTGATTCCATCCCGATAAATAACAAACCACCTCCATATATGTATGCCTCACCTTTTGGAATTGACTGCATGGGGAGTTCTCAGTTGCAGTACCAAAAGACAAAGAATATTGTAGACAATGAAAGTATAAGCCCCGAAGGGACACACGGCTTCAAGATATCAAGCAAAATTTCCGAGAAAGTTCAACATTGACCTATCTCCATATTGATGTCGGTTGAGTTCACATAAGCAGAAGAAACATGGGTGACGATGACGAAGCTACAACGTCCCTCGGTGAATTTGTTTGTGAAGGGGGCAGTGTTGACAGTGCTAGACCCACAAATATTTTAGGGATCTCACCAATATGAAGTCCCAACTAGACCTCAAACCATTTGGAGTAGGAATCCCAACAGTGGGTGCTAGTGTAATGCCTTGACCAGGGTAGAGCATAGAGGTAAGTAAGATAACATTGGGTGAGAGCAAGTGTGTGACCCTGTAGAGAGTCAAGTGCAATGAATGAAATTTCTAACACATAGAGGGGAAAAGGAAGTGCACCCCTTAGAAGACTATAATACTATGCAGTTTGAAAGGAACACACGAGTGGAATGAAATCACAAGCTAAAATGCAGAATACTCCACAAATTAAAGTTATGAGTTAATCCCACAACATGCATTCAACAAGATTCTTACAATTATGAACAAAGTAGTTCATAATAAAATGCGTAAGTTCAACAACAAAAATTCCTAAAGCAACCAGAATAGTCCAACTACAATAAAAGCATATGCATGGAAGTGTGTTGTCTCTTATATTATTTTTATAAGTGAAAGTTCCATCCATACATATACCATTGATGACCACTAGCCCCAATAGTGGAACATTATAGTCAAGAACACTTATTCCTCCAAAGTAGTATATTCACTCTATGCTATGGAGAAGCTAAGGCTCATGTCAATTCTCCCAAGCCTTTTCTAAGCCTAAGCCTAGCCAAAATCTTAGCTCCAAAAAGCCTCTTGTATGAGTTGTGAGGCTCTATTTATAAAAAAGGGTGGGGTGATCCTTGACATTCCCCTTTGTGATTCTTTGACTACCCTCGTGACTCTTCAACTTTTTCACAAATAATTCATTACATAATATGATGACCTTTCACATTCCACAAATGAGACTTGGAATTTTACTTACAACATATTTACAAATAATATTACAATTTCCACATGTAGCCAAGTAAGAAAAAATGGACTAGAGAAAACCTAAGAAGACAAAACACTATGATTTTAAATATTTGGGAAAGACCAACTCGGAAACCTCCACTTGGTGCTTCTCGGTCACATATTGATTCCAAGCTTGCTACTATATGATGATGTCCCCAAAATTCTTGATGGTGTCTTTTTAATATCAGACTCTTGCCTCCATGGAATACTGGTATATGGTTTTGGAGCCTGTATCCAACTCTTTCTAAAGCATGTGCAACATTGTTTTGACCATGACCGAACCACCAATGTACTTCTGCATGTTATGTGCGCTCAACTCCAAGTCATCCCTAGTGGTCTCTCACCTAAGCTACCTCATGTACTCATCAAGCTCTAGCCAGACTTGGTTCTTGGGTCTAGCCTCGGTGAGGGAACCGATTGATGGGATCCTATGTGTTCTCACCATGAAATCCAAACTATTGTACAATTGTTCATATGACGCTAATATGGTGCTGATGAATGGGGCTACTTGCTCATAGTTTTGGGTCAACATCCAAATTTTTGCTTTCTCTAGCTATTCTTGTGGCTACATATTCTTGTCTAAGTGAGGTGGGGACACCTTGTACCACTATCCACTCTTGCACATGCGCGATGGCATCATGTTCATTCTTGAGAGTTTGAACAAACTCTCTTCTGTACTGTTGTAAGCCATGCACTCGAACAAATTCTTTATGCATGGTGAAAAATACATCATAGAGCTTCCACATGGTAGTCTCAAGTGTTGATACTTCAGCTAGTATCACTTTCCTCATGTCCCCCATTGCAAAAAATGCACTTTTCTCACTGTGTTGTTCTACCTCTTTCCTAGTAGCCTAAAATTTCTTTTCCAGTTGTTGATTCTCAGCCAATAGGAACTTAAAATTTGAGCTTGTGGCTCCTACATAGACCAAGCTGGCATCGGTAAGGGTCGTTGGATGTTTTCTTGTGTCTGATACTATCACCCTTTCCTTCATAAATGCAGGTGATGCGTGAACATTCAGAAAGTGCTTCCTCCACACCTAAATAATATTCCTTTCATGCAACTAATCAAATGATAGATTGTAAACATCCATGAACGGATCATCATCAAGGAAGACAACCTGTCCTTACTTGCTTGGGACTAGTTCTAACATTACAGGTGGTCAAGACTTAGAGATGACCTTGGGTGCTCTCGACATAAGGTCATTTTCTTCATTCTATGGTCCTTATTCAAATTCCATGTTTTCCACTTCAATCAGTTGCTCAATATGCTAAGAAAGCTCTCGATCCTGCATATTTTCACTCTCTTCCTCAGCTGCTATATGTTCCAACTCATCAACCTATATGGGTGCTCTTTCCTCTGTCATTGTGCCTTACCTTTGTTCTTATTCCTACTTCTTCTTATCTTCTTGTTCTTTCCTCCTCATCTCTCATCCATCCTTCAGTTCTTTTTCTTCTTTTTACGATCTTCTTTTTGTTACCTACAAGTTGTTCTTTTCTCTCTTCCTCCACTCTGTTCTCTGTGTCATTTGCTTCCTTGTTCTTCTATTACCAAAGATGCCTATATGAAAATTGAATTCACTTTCACTCTGCAACTTTTTTCTCCCTCTATTATGTCAGTAAATTCCTCTTTCCTTGATCTTGTATTAGATTACTACCTTCTTCTACTGATGTTGAACTTTCTTCCGTGTTATTTTTGACTCCTTTTCTATGAACAATTGAGTGTCTGCGTATATTGGCAAGTTAATTGGCACTTGGTCAGCTGCTTCCCCAGTACTACTTTCAGTGGTCTCACTTGAAGCAACTCTCTTTGCTTCCATGGTGCAATGATTGTTCGAGAGAAGTTCTTCACGAGTGTGTTACTTGTGGGATAAAAAGGACACTCATGGAAAGAAAACATTAGCTCTTACAAATCTAACTTGACAACATGATCAAGCAACAATCAGGGCATTTGATGAGAGGTATTACCCAATTTTGACTAATAGGGGTGACTGACTAACTGTGGAAGCTGCACACTATGAAGCTGGAGTAGTCAGTGTGAAAGCTTGATTACTCGACTTGCACAATGTTTAGTTCAGTCTAGGCTAGGGCATGGGAGAGACTGTGCATTTTACAATCTCAGTTGCCAAGATGGGAGACTCGCTCCTAGAACTGCACAAGGTGTAGTTGGAGCAAGCCCAGGCCATGCTCTGTGCAATTCTAGAGGCGAAGTCAGAGGCTGAGTCCCTAGATTTCGCAGTGCATGCTATGCATAGTGAGGTTCGGGCAAGGGAAACCTAGATTTACAGAAGGAAGTGTGAAGAATCATAAGATTCGAAAGATGATGTGAGGTTGAGTGGATATTTGAATAAGTGTAGATGAATTCATGTGAAACAAGTGCAACGATTGATTAAAGTGAAGGAAAATGAAGCATGTGAAGAGAGTCGCCACAACAGCGACCGTTGGTGAAAAAATGGGAAAATTCATGTGACACTCGGGAAATGTAATTTATAACTTGGAACAAAACTTCTACAAGCTAAAACAATCTAAAATGACAACAATCATTCAAGGAAATACGTGAAACAACACTCCCACAAGATAAACAACAAAATACTAGAAAAGTGAAACTCGCTCGGAAAAGTGACAATGATCACACCGAGGGTTCCCTAATCTACTCAAAAATGCTAGAGATCCAAGATAAAATGTGAAAATGAGCTCTGGGAGTGTCAATTAAATAAATATATTCAATTTAGAGTTTATGATGCAAAGGCCAAAAATCAAAGAAAAACCTACACTTGGTGGCAGTTTCCAAAATAAGTCAATTGCCTCCTTCGAATTGCTAAAAATATATTGCTATTTTTTAGGGATTATTTTCTCCTTTTTCTTTTTCTCTTTTTCTTTGGGTAAAACTATCATGCATTTACTAGATAGATTGAATAGTTTTGGGAGGAACCGGACAACTCTCTGGTTCATGCACTAAGCAACCTCAGAGCGACTTTTGCACAATTTTTGGGTTGCATGCCTCTAGGATTCTTCTCACGCTCTAGGCAATTTGTCAGCTCAAGGACACCTATCGTGTGATGTTGCACAATTCTTGATCTCAAGGGTCACTATCATCTTGAACTACACAATTCCTAGCAGAAAGGCTAGTTTCCCTTATGGATTGTGAAATTCTCTAAGGTAAGCCTAGAACTTGATGAAAACCAAGTCAAGAGATCAACTTGTGGTTTAGACAGTAAACCAAGTAAGAAAACACAAGTGAATATTGAAAGGATGAGGCTCAATCAAAGAATAAGTACCTCGATCACTACAATATGAGTTGTTATGATTTAGAAGGGAGGATCCCAAATGAAGCATAGGAAAAATTTTGGAGGGTGGTTGTAGCCGCTACAACATTGGAAACACGTTGGTATAACTTTAGCTCTCTGTATGGACCATGTCTCGTGCAAAACAATTCTAACTCTCCCGTAAGTAATTTTTAGTTCTTTTGTTATCATAGGTTCTTCACTTAACTTGAGTTAAATATGTAGTCCCTACCATTCTCTTTATTAGCAGCACAGATGCCAAGCCAAGTACAACTGATTTTTTTCAAATGTGGATGAGGGGTATATAAATGCACAAGTAATATAGACTGTCAAAGTTTTAGTTTCATCTCTGGTATTACCCCATTGGTAGTAGGCCTGGAAAGTACCCTGATTGAGTCGCTTCAGGAACACAAGCATTACTCCACTTTCAGTGATCCTAGAGAGTACCCCGATAGAGTTACTTGCTTCACCTCCCTGCATAGGTGCTTATTTATTTCATGAGGTGGAAGAGGAATCCCAACTTATTGAGAGAAAAAGAGGTTGTCCCTTCAGAGAAGGATATTTAAATATACCTTTGACATACTTGTTAAGGTTTTCCCCTCTCCTTACTATACTTGATTGAGTTGACAAGGGTTAACCAAATATAGAGAACTGATTAGAGTAGGCAGTACTAGTTAAGAATGTGAACATCATGATCTCACCATGACTCTCTCTGAAAGGAACATATTTTCCATCAAGGTATAATCGACTAGAAGAAATTTAAGATTCACATAAGAGAGGGGATAGATCGATAACCAAGTTTTGATAACTGTACAAGTTCCTCTTAGGTTTCATGCTACTTTTCTAAGAAGCCAAATACAGTTTCATGTGAAAACTAACCTGTGGGTGCAAAAGAATGTAAACAAATTGAGGAAGTAAGACAAAGTAAAAACAAGTAAGAAATAAAGAAAAAAATAAGAAAGAAAACACTACTCCTACTCCTAACCTAAGCATAACATAGGCCAAGTCACATAAAGTGATACTTGCAATGTAGCGATCAATGCATTGATTGGCCCATGTAGGTGAGAACATCATTGACAAGAAAGATATGCAAGAAAACCAATAGAAAAGAAAGATAAACAATGTAAATAAATTCGTTCAAAACTTCAATGTGTCCACAAAAAAGAAAAAAATGAAAGCACATGAAAGGAACTCTGCAGATGTATCATGTTGTCCCATCACATTGCATGGGGAGGATAAGCATGTAACACATTCGAAATTGAAAAATGAGCAAAAATAAAGAAAGAATAAAAAATCTGTTTCACAACCATGCTTTCTACATATGACTCCTACAATGCATGAGCAATAGGATCATGCCATTCTAGTGGTGGATGTGAAAATTGTGAAATAGATTGATTTTTAGTGTGTGATAGAGTGATGAGGAGCCTGGACAAATTCAATAGATTTATGATTAGAAGTGGAAATAACCTCAAGGCTAGGAGAACCTAACATAACCATTACCTCAGGCTAAAGCCTCGACAGCTTGAGGAGTTTCCACTTCATTAGAAGATGGATCATCAAAGACTGATTTCTTAGAAATATCAACAATAGGCGAATCAGAATCATGATCAGATGAATGAATGAAGAGATCATGATAACCACAATCAAAAATTTCAAGATAAACAATGACATCCTCATGATATGACCAATCATAAAGAGGGGATGATAAAAAATGATAATTTTCACCATCAATTGTTTCAGAAAAGTAAGATGAGATATTCGGTGGATCTGGGAATAAAATTTTCTCCCCTCCGCAATCAAATGAAATATTGACATCCCATGTGTTTCGTTCATGATTAAAAGTAGAAACATATGGAAATGAATTTTCAAAAGATAGAACAAAAGTGGCAGAATCAAGGAAGATCTTAGGATAAAGAGGATGAGGTGTGGATAGAAGGAGGTCATCCTTCACCATAGATTCTTGTTGAAAATCCCATACATACTCATAAAAAATGATAGCATAGGTTGGGTATTAAACACCAGATTCGTCCAAAGCTTGATCCTTGCTGACATCACATGCAAGATTCGAGATGGATGAACACAACACAAAAAAATCCGAAGGATCAAATGAACCAAAGGATGGAGGCTGATGAGATAAGGCCACATGACAACCATCAAGCTTGTAGTCTGAATCTCAGAAATCCTAAGCATGTGGGATAGGAAGAGATGGTGATAGATCAATAGGTGTATTCTCAACTTCTCTCACCTCGGCTTGCAGAGCTAGAGCTGATTAATGAAAATGGGGTGGGGGGTCAGTTGGGACAACAACCTTGTTCATCTCAGATTTAGAAGCTCTAACAAAGAGGTATTTTGGGAGATGTTTGAATGATTGTAACTCATGTGTATTCTCATAAATGTGAACACGATACAAAAATATTTCATCCAAAAATTTCCATTCAACTTCATCCTTAGAAAATTCATTATAGTAACGAAGAAAATGATTACATGAAAATGCTCAAGAGATTCGTCACGTGTTTTTAACTAATTTCTTTTTTTTTATTAAGTGCGTTAAAGTCATAAAGAACAAAGGCACGACATAATTCTCTGAACACGTGGTCAAAAGAGTGTATAGAGGTTGTGGCCAATGTGTGACACCATTTCTTTCTGCACCCTTTGAACATGAAATCAAACAACCCACAGGGAATGTCGTACGAGGGCACATCATGCCTATCATAGAAGCTAATGAAGACAACTATATGCATGCATAAGGATGTTCCATTGTCATTATTGAACTTATATTTTTACAAGTCATCTATAATGCTCATCAGTGCTTCAAAATCAACAATGTGAGAGAAACATGTCAGGGTTATCATTTCAACAGAAGTCATGAAATATGTGTAGAAATCTAAAATAGATTTCAAGGGATCCACTTGTCATATGGCCCTCCTTCTAGTGCCAGAAATGTTGTTGGTGCTAGACCCACCAACATTCAGGGGATCTCCCTGATATAAAGTCCCAACTAGACCTCAAACCATTTGGAGCAGGAGTTCTAGTAGTTGGTGGTAATGTAATGCTTTGAACGTGGTAGTGCACAAAGTTAAGTAAGATAAATTTAGGTAAAGAGAAAGTGTGTGACCTTGTAGAGAGACTAGTGCGATGCATGAAGTTTTTAACAAATAGAGGGGAAAAGGAAGTGCACCCCTTAGAATCTTGTAATAGTACGGAACTTGAAAGAAACACACAAGTGGAATGACATCACAAGCTAAAATGTAGAATAGTCCACAAATTAAAGTGATGAGTTAATCCAACAACACACATTCAACAAGATTCATACAATTGAAAACAAATTAGTTCATAAGAAAATGTGTAAGTTAAAAGACATACATTTCTAAAGAAGCCAAAATAGTCCAACTAAAATAAAAACATATGCATGAAAGCGTGTTGGCTCTAATATTATTTTTATAAGTCAAATTCCCATTCATACATACACCATTGACAACCACTAGCCCCAATAGTGGAACATTATAGTCAAGAACACCTACTCCTCCAAATAAGTATACTCGCTCTACGTTGTGGAGAAGACAAGGCTCATTACAATAATCCCAAGCCTTTTCTAATCATAAGCCTAGCCAAAAGCTTGGCTCCCAAAAGCCTCTTCTATGAATTATGATGTTCTATTTATAACAAAGGGTGGGGTGACCCTTGACATTCCCCTTTGTGACTTGTTAACTACCCTCATGACTCTTCAACTTCTTCACAAATAATTCATTACATAACATGATGACCTTTCACATTCTACTAATGACACTTGGAATTTCACTTACAACATATTTACAAATAATATTACAATTTCCACTTGGGAAAAGAACAACTCGACAACCTCCACATGGTGCTTCTTAGTCACATATTGATGCCAAGCTTGGTATTGTGTGATGATGTCCCCAAACAACTTGATGGTGTCTTTCTGATAGCGGACACTTGCCTCCATGGCTTTCGGGTATATGGTTTTCGAACCTGTATCCAACTCGTTCTGAAGCATTTGCAACATGGTGTTGACCACAATTGGACCACCAATGTACTTCTACATGTTATGTGTTCTCAACTACAAGTCATCCTTGGTGGCCTCTCACCTTAGCTGCTCCACGTAATCATCGATATCAAGCTGGACTTGACCCTTTGGTCTAGCCTTAGTGAGGGAATTGATTGATGGGATCATATTAATTCTCAACATGACATCCAAATTGTTGTACAACCATGCATATGAGGCCTATATCGTGATGATTAATGGGGTGAGCTACTCATATTTCTGGATCAACATCAGTACTTTTTCTTTCTCCATCTCTTCCTGCAGTGTCATCTTCTTGGCTAAGGGAAGTGGTGGCCCCTTTTACCACATTTTTCACTCTTGCACATGGGTGATGGTAGCACATACATTCTTGAGAGTTTGAACAAAGTCTTTGCTTTGATGTACTAGGCCATGCACTTGGAAAACTGCTTTATGCATGGTGTCAAATCTGTCATAGAGCTTCAACATGGTAGTCTCAAGTGTTGATACTTCAACAAGTATTGCTTTCCTCATCTCCCTTGTTGCGGAAACTACACCCTACTCTCTACATTTTTCTGCCTCTTTCTTGGCAACCTACAAGTTCTTTTCCTATTGTTCATTCTCATCCAACAAGAACTTAACATTTGAGCTCGTGGCTCCTGCATAGGCAAAGATGGCACTAGCAAAGGAAACTAGATGTTTTCTTATATCTGATATTATAAGAATGCAGGTGATACGTGATCATTAGAGAAGTTATTCCTCCATGCCAATACATTCCTCTTCTACAACTCATTAGATGATAGATTGCACACATCCATGACCCGATCATCATCAAGGAGGACAACCTCTCCTTGCTTGCTCGATACTAGTTCTGACACTGGAGGTGGTGGATATTGAGAGATGACCTCGGGTGCTCTTAGTATAAGGTCAATGTCTTAATTTTGTGGTTCCTATTCCAACTCCATGTATGTCACTTCAATCAGTTGCTCAATCTCTTGAGAAAGTTCCCAATCCTGCATCTGTTCATTCTCTTCCTCAGTTACTGGTTGTTCTACCTCGTACACCTATATGGGTATTGTTTCCTCCATCATCACACCTTTCCTTTCTTCTTCTTATTCTTCTCTTCGGTTCTTTCCTCCTCAACTTATGTTATTCCTTTGGTTCTTTTTTTGCTTGTTGCAATCTCGGTTCCACTACCTACAAGCTCTACTTTTATCTCTTCCTTTTCTCTATTGTCCATGTCCTATACTTCCCTTTGCTTTTATTGCTAAAGTTTCCTACATGAAGGTTGAATCCGCTTTCACTCTGCAACTTTGTTCTCCATCAATTGTGTCATCAAATTCCTTTTTCCTTGATCTTGTACTAGATTGTTGCCTTCTATTACTGCTATTGGACTTGATGCCATGTTATTGTTGACTCCTTTTTTATGAATAGTTGAGTGTCTGCATATATTGGAAACTTAACTGGCGCTTGTTCAACTGATTCCCTAGTACTTCTTTCGGTGGTCTCTCTTCAAGAAACTCTCTTTGGTGCCATGGTACAATGATTGTTGGAGAGAAGTGCTTCATGATTGTGGTACCTATGGGATAGAAAGGACACTCATGGCAAGCAAACATTAACTCTTTCAAATCTAGCTTGAAACATGATAAAATAATAATAAGGAAATTTGATGAGAGATATTATGCAATTTTGACTAACATGGGTGACTAACTAACTATGGGAACTGCGCATTACGGAGTCCCAACAGTTAGTGTGGAAGATTGAGGATGGGGACTATGTAATTTGCAATCCAATCTGAGCCAGGGCCTGGGTGAGACTATGCATTATGCAGTCTCAGTGGTCAAGCTGGGATACTGGTTCCTGGAACTTCACAGTGCACAGTTGGAGCTAGCCCAGGCCATGCTCTTAGAAATTATAGAGGCCAAGCCAGAGGCTTGAGTCCCCAGATTGCACAACGCATAGTGAGATCTGGGCAAAAAAAATCGAGATCTGCCTAAGGGAGTGTGAAAAACAAGAAGATTTGAAAGATTGTGTGACACTAAGTGCAGATCTATCTAAGTGTAGATACATGCATGTGAAACAAGTGCAACAATTGATTAAACTGAAGGAAAATAAAGCATGTGTAGAGAGTCACCACAATAACGACCATTAGTGTAAAAATAGAAGAACTCATGCAAAACTTGGGACAGGAAATCTATAACTTGAAACAATGCTTCTACAAGCTAAAAGAAGTGAAGAAGCTAGTGGTCATTGAAAGAAACAAGTGAAAGAACACTATCACAAGCTAAGCAACAAAAAGCGATAAAAAAAAGAAGCAAAAAACTAGAAAAGTGAAACTCACCCAAAAAAGCAGCAATGATTGCACCGAATGTTCCCTGATCTCCTGGGGAATGTTAGATATATAATATCAAATGTGAAAATGACCTCAGGTAGTGTTGATTAAAGATATTTGGTCAATTTAGTGTTTATATTGCGAAGGTGAAATATCACTGGAAAAACGACACTTTGTGGCATTTTCTAAAATAACTCAAGTGCCTCCTTCGGATTGGTAAAAATAGATCCCTATTTTATGGGGATTCGTTTTCAATTTTTTATTATTTTCTTTTTTAGGAAAAATTTTCATGCATTTCCTGGAGAGATTGCATAGTTTTTGGAGGAACCAGGCAACTCCCTGGTTCATGCACTAAGCAACTTCTAAGCAAAAAGGCTTTTGCGCAATTTCTAGGTTGAGTGGCTCTGGGAAACCTATCATGCTCTACACAATTTCCCAACTTATGGTTATATTTTATATGATATTGTGAAATTCTTAAGCTCAGGCTCACTATCAGCTTGGACTATGCAATTCCCGAGAGCTAGGCTAGTTTCCCTTAAGTTTTGCCCAATTATCTAAGGCAAGCCCGAAGTTGGATGAAAACCATGTCAAGAGATTGGCTTGTGGGTTAGATACTAAACCAAGAAAAAAAAAGTGAATATGCAAAGGATGAGGCTTAATCAAAGCGCAAGTACCTTAATCAGTGGAAGATGAGATGTTGTGATTTGGAAGTGAGGCTCTAAAACGAAGCATAAGAAAAATTTTGGAGGGTGGTTGTAGTTGCTACAATAGGAAGGAATGACCAAGATGTGAAAGAAACAATCTAGAGCCTCCAAGAGAGCACTGAAAACCATGTTGAACATAGACACTTTAAATTTTAGAGCCACAATGGAACACTTGATGCGTTTTCCTACAATCCACTTTGGGATTTCATCCATGAACCCTACTTTCTATGCAAATGTAGGCTAGGAGGATGATCTAGGTGGATATTGGTGGCCACCATTATTTCTTTTAGCTTTTCAGTTTCCTTAATTGTAGCATAGTTTACTATTTTTAGCAGTTTTTCGGGTCCTGAACTTCCGGAGCCATTTTGAGGCCCTAAACGACGTTTTTTTGGGAAAAATGGGAGCAACATGGGTCCATGGACTAATGTTTCTCTTCCCAAAGTTGTATTTCTCAGATAGATCTTTCTAACGAGATATTGTGTGTGTGAAACAAAGATCGTATGCAAAAGTTACGACCCTGGGAAGTTGATGTACCAATTTACCCAAACTAGGCCCACAGTTTGGCATTTCATCTTCTAGGGTTAGGTTTTTGGATGTTTATGGTTTACCATTGTTTCTCAACAATAAATTGGCCTTCGAGCCTCATTGTAACATAGTTCAGAGACATGTAGCCACCACATCTCTTCTCAGAGATAAGCTACCATCGCCCTAGCTAGTTTATTTCCATTTCTGTTTGTAAGCCTATTTCAGTGTTTTACATTAATGAAACGAAGCATTATTTCAACTGCGTCTTTGTGTATATGGTTATCTCTATATTTTATTGCATTCTTGTTTAAATCTAGATCATTGGTATCAGATCGGTTTGCTTTTTTCTCTGTTTTTCTTTGCATGTCCCCAACGAGATCGGGATATAAGGAGTTAGGGCTTGAATTGGTCGAACCTTTGGAAGACCAACCTCGCAAATCCCGATGGCCTACCATGGAAGATGAAAAGAAAGATGAGGGGGGTAGGAGATCCTATCAGAATCTTGCTCAAAGAAGCCCTCAAGCGACTAAGGAACGCGATGATGGACAACTTTGCCCAGATCCTTCAGCAACTACCCAGGGGCGACGCATCGGCTTCCAAAAACTACTCAAGAAATGCCACACCATTTAAGGTACAAGTTAATTTTGAAATCCCCATATTCAAGGGTCAAATAGACACAGATGCTGTTGATAAATGGTTAAATCTACTAGAAGGTTATTTTTATTTTCAATTTTTTTCCAGTCAGGAAAATATTATTTTTGCTGTTCTCAAAGCAGCCCCCCACGTCAAGGACTAGTGGGAAACCTATTGCGAGCATAAGGATGAAAGTACAGGCTCACTATTTTTGGCCACACCCACTTGGAATTCATTCCAGGATGCCATAAAGGAGCAGTACTACCCTATCGAAAGCTATGAGGATCAATACATAAAGTGGACCACACTGTGACAAGGAAGGGACCAAGGCGTGCCGGAGTTCACCAATATTTTCCATACCCTTTGCACAAAGTTGGGTATCAAGGATTCATAGCAGCATTTGGTACTCAAATACTACGGCTACCTGCACAAGTATATCCAAGAAGAAATAGAATTCTTGAACATCTCCTCGTTCGGCACTACATACCGATATGCTGTCAAGGTCGAGCAAAAGTTTAAATAGAAGAAGTGAGACTTTGGATCTATGAATCTGAAGTAAGGGAAAGGTGCCCCCAAACCATGGAACAAAGGACAAAGCCAAGGCAGGGTGGCCCAAGACAACCTGCCAAAGCTGCAAGGAAAGAACAGCACCGCAAAGCCAAGAAGGACATGGGAAAGTGGTGTGAGTTCCATTATTAAGAGCTCAACTCACAACACAAGTGAGTGTTGGGCCAAGCAATCACTAGTGGTTGAGCCAAAGGTTTTTGAATTAGATGTAGGTTCCAACTCTGAGTCAGAACTTGACATGGGGAATGACAAAGGGAATCAGATTAGCGATGCGGAGCCCAATGCCACCGTTGCCACCATGAAGATCCAGAAGGAGGAACCCAAAGATCTAGAGGAGGAGGAGCGTCTCTTCCACTCCCAGATGTGGGTAAAGGGCTCCCCACTACAGCTCATTATTGACAGTGGGAGCCAAAAGAACCTCATTTCGGCAGATGTCGTGAAGCGGTTGTGCTTATCGACCACAACACATCCACAATCGTACACCATCAGGTGGCTTCACCAAGGATGGGATCTTCGCATGAGCCAGCAATGTTGCCTTCCATACAACATCAAGCCCTTCACGGATGAGGTATTGTGTGACATTGCTCCACTTGAAGTTTGTGATGTATTACTAGGATAACCATACTTGTGGAAGTGACATGCTGTGTATGAATCAAGGCCCCGTGCTGTTATTGTTACTTTGGGAACTAAGTTGTACAGGATACCAGAGGTAGCACCACCTTCTGCGATCTCTTTAATTACTGCAAAAAAATGAAGTAAGCTCATTTTCGAAACCAGGAAATTTGTTTTCCTGATGATACACCCTCAAGAGAAGAAGAAGACGGTAGCCACGACCTCCAGATAGGGTCCCTCTACACGACAACTACAGATGGGAAAGGTTGTGGAGGAGTACAAGGACATCTTCACCTTCCCTGCAGGGGTTCCTTTGCACTGTCAGGTCAATCACTCCATCGATCTAACCCCAGGTGCGCTGCTACCCAATGGACCAATCTATTGGTGCTCCATTCTAGAGAATGATGAAATCGAGAGGCAGATTTAGGAGCTACTGCAGAAAGGTGACATCCATCCAAGTTCATCTTCCTGTGGGAGACCAATCGTTTTGGTACAGAAGAAGGATGGGACTTGGAGACTCTATATTGACTATCGGGCATTGAACAAGATCATTGTCCGTAATAGGTACTTGATCCCATGGATTGATGACCTCTTGGACCAAATGAAGGGGGCAAAATATTTCAGCAAGATCGATTTGAAGTCAGGATATCATCATGTACCAATTGAACCCTCTGATGTGTGGAGGACTGCCTTCAAAGCCAAGGAGGTCATGTTCGAATGGTTGGTGATGCCTTTCGGATTGACGAATTCTCCTGCAACCTTCATGAGGCTAATGGATGACATCTTGCGGCCACTTATCAACTCATTTGTAGTGGTATACTTGGATGACATCCTGATCTTCAGCCATAGTTGGGAAGAGCACCTCCACCACATCTGACAGGTTCTCCAAACACTGTGGCAACACAAGTTATATATGCCAATTTGGAGAAATGCACTTTTGGTATGACCCAGGTTTAGTATCTGGGATACATTATTGATGAACAGGGGGTACATGTGGATCCATCCAAGATCCAAGTCATTCAATATTGGCCATCTCCAACCACTTTGACAGAGCTCTAAGGCTTTCTAGGTCTTGCCAACTTCTACCGTAGGTTCGTGTTGGGATTTTCTCACATCACCTTGGCCCTTGAGTCAAGTCACTAAGGGAGGAGTGAAAGAAAAATTCTTTTGGCCTGAATCTCAATAGAGGGCATTCACAGAGTTGAAAGACTACCTTTGCATGGCACCTGTGCTCACATTACTAGACTTGCAACAACCATTTGAGGTCGAAACAAATGCCTCTGACTATGCTATTGGGGCAGTCCTTACTCAACACAGGCTTCCAGTGGCATATCATAGTGAGACACTTTCAGACACAGTCTAAAAGTATCCCACTTATGACAAAGAGATGTATTCGATTGTGTAGGCATGTCAACAATGGAAGCATTACATTTTGGGGAAGGAAATGATCATCCATACAGACCACCGACCCCTGTAGTTCATACAGACCCAAGGGAAATTGTAGAATGATCGCCATCAGAAGTGGTCCACATACCTGCAACGGTTCTGTTTGAATATCAAGTATAAGAAGGTTAGCACCAATAATGTTGTAGATTACCTTAGTTGACCAGCGATCATGGCGTTAACCACTTTGTTCAACTCTTGTGGGCATGAGACTTTTGATTGGCCACTTTTCTACAAAGGTGACCCAAAATTTGGCCACACATACTAGACACTCTTGGAGGGTCAGCATGTTCCATATTTTCACCTCCAAGATGCCCTGTTATGCCACTTGTGTCACCTTTGTGTTCCTTCAAGCGAGCCTGCCAATATTATTTGGGAAGCACACTACAGCCGGGCTACTAGAGATTTCGGGGTTGAGAAAACATTGGCAGTACTATAGAAGTATTTCTATTATCCAAATCTTTGACATGATGTCAGGAAGCACTTCCTGCGCCATTGCCAAACTGACCATCAAGAAGCAATGCCTCTATACCCTGCTACCTACCACTAGTCCACCTTGGGAATCCATATCCATGGATTACATGTCAGGTCTTCCTTCTACTAAACATGGAAACAACTGTGTTTTTGTGCTTGTCGATAGGTTCTCGAAGATGGCCATTATGGCGGCTTGCAAGAAGAATATCACAACAGCAGCCATTGCTAAACTCTTCTTTGAACGAGTGTTGGTACACTTTGGGATCCCATAGTCTATCATCCCAGATCATGACCATAGGTTCCTCAGTACATTTTGGTCTAGTCTCTAGTCGACACTTGACACCAAACTCATTAAGTCTATAGCTTTCCATCCTCAAACTGATGGCCAGACAGAGGTTGTCAACAGGATGATCGTACACATTCTGTGCATGTACAACTCAAGGCATCCATGCACATGGGATGAGAGCCTCCCCTATGTTCAACATAGCTACAACCAGGTTCTCCACAGCTTGACTGGGTTTTAGGTGGGCTTGGGATTCTAGTCAGTATGTCGCATTGATGTAGCCATGCCAATTGCAGCCAGTCATGCAGATTCGACTCATGTCCAGTCTGAAACATATAAGGCAAATAACTTCATTGAGCACATCTAACATATTCACTGACAGGTCCATGAAATTCTAGAGAAATCAAATGCCAAGTACAAGTAGCAACATGATCAACATCAGGTGCCACATAAGTTTTAGGTGGGTAACAAAGTTTGGTTGCATTTGCAAAAGGAATGCCTTACCGGAGCTTATCGGAAACTTAGACCACTTCGATATGGCATAACAAGGCATCGTGGAGGCGAAAATCTGGAACATGTTGATCCTCCAAGAGTGTTTGGTATGTGTGGCCAAAATTTGGGTCACTTTTGTAGAGAAGTGGCCAATCAGAAGTATCGTGCCCACAAGCGTTGAGCACAATGGTTAACGCCATGATCGGTGGTTGACTAAGGCAATCTACAACATTATTGGTGCTACCCTTCTTATACTTGATATTCAAATGGAACTGTTGCAGGTATGTGGACCACTTCTGATGGCGATCATTCTGCAACTTCCCTTGGGTCTGTATGAACTGCAGGGGTCGGTGGTCTATGTGGATGACCAATTCCTTCCCTAAAATGCAATGCTTCCATTGTCAGTAGGCCTGCACAATGGAATACATCTCTTTGTCATAAGTTGGATACTTCTGAAATGGAATATGTCACTATGTCCCATTGATGTGGCATTGCCAGTTGCAACTACTCACGTAGATTCGGCTGATGTCCGGTCCAAAACATATAAGGAAAAAAGCTTCATTCAGCACATCTATCATATTTGCCAACAAGTCCATGACATTCTGGAGAAATCGAGATGATCAATATCGGGTGCCACACAAGTTTCGGGTGGGCAACAATGTCTGGTTGCATTTGCAAAAGGAACGCCTTACCGGAGCCTATCGGAAACTCAGACCACTCCCATATGGTCTTTACACCATTACCAAGGTTGTGGGAGACAATGCATTTGCACTCAACATTCCGGCATTTCTTGGCTTGCACCCAATGTTCAATGTGGACTGCCTTCAGCCATACTTTCCACCATTACTAGACACATCCGACATTGCAGAACAGCTCATACCCACAGAGTTAAATGCAGATTGCATGGAACAAGCTACAACCGATCGGATCATGGACACACATATCAAGCACACTAGCCAGTAGAATATCCAATTGTATCGAGTTGTCAAAGCAGGCAAACTCCTTCACCAGGGCAAGTGGCTCACTAGGGACCAAGTTCAGTAGAAGTTTCCTCATCTTATGGAGGAACTCAACGCAATGGGGAATGTTGCTTCCTAAGGGGGGAGGAATGATCCAGGTGGATATTGGTAGCCACCTATCAAGTCCACTTGGACCCACGCCATTGTTTCTTTCAGATTTTCAGTTTCCTTAATTGTAGCATAGTTTACTATTTTTAACAGTTTTTTGAGTCTTGAACTTCTAGAGCCGTTTTGAGGCCCTAAACAACATTTTTTGGGAAAACTACGACAAACATGGGTCCACAGATTGATGTTGCTCTTCCCAAAGTTGTATTTCTCAGATAGATCTCTCTAATGAGATACTGTGCACGTCAAACGTATATCATATGCCAAAGTTACAACCCTGGGAAGTTGATGTACAAATTTACCCAAACGAGGCCCACAGTTTGGCGTTTCATCTTGTGGGGTTAGGTTTTTGGATGTTTAGGGTTTTCTATTGTTTCTGAACAATAAATAGGCCTTCGAGCCTCATTGTAACACAGTTCAGAGGCATGTAGCTGCCACATCTCTTCTCAGAGATAAGCCACCATCACCTTAGATGTCTTATTTGCATTTATGTTTGTAAGCGTCTTTCAGTATTTTACATTAATGAAATGAAGTATTATTTCTGCTGCATCTTTGTCTATATGGTTATCTCTATATTTTGTTGCATTCATGTTTAAAGCTGGATCAGAGGAGTTGCAATTGATTGGCAAGCCCTTGTTTTATAAGACAATACTTGAACCTAATTTCAACTAGGTTTCCCACCTTAATCATGTCCCTGAATTGATGCCTATAACATTAAAGGGGTTTACATGATCCCTTATTCTTGTAGGAAACCTTATATAGGTGAGATAAGTCAATCTATTAAGTGTATAATTCAAGAACATGTTGCATACACTAGGCATAATTGCTCTCGCTCTTAGGATCTTGTTGCACATTATGTTAAAACAAACCATCATATTTGCATTGAGGATGCTTTTGTCCTTGCTAAGATCTCTCATTTTCATCACAGAAAGTTCAAAGAGGCAATTGAGAGAGAAAAGTGAGTTGCCAATAATTTGAACAAGGATGACGGACAAAAAATCAGTAGAAATTGGATCCATGTTCTTGCCTCGAAATTCTCTTCTTCTTAAGTTCCATCTGGTTCTTGGTCCCTCCCCGCCACCTTAATTTTGTTTTCTTTGGGCATGTTTTCTTGTATTTTCATTGTTTGTTTTCTATATATATGTATATTAATTTTTTTAAGAGTTATATTTATACATATTTATTTTTTCAATATTTATGTTTCCCCATTTTGTCCTATATATTTATTTTATTTAGATTTTATCTTTTTATATTTTTAATATAGTATTTATTTTTAATTTTCAATTTTGTCTTCCTTCTTTTTCCCTTTGCTCGTTTTTATCCGATTTTATTCCCTTAATATATGCTCTAAGGTATTAAAAGAATTTTTAGTTAGTTTTTTTCCTTGTCTTTATCCTAACCATCCATTTATTTTAACCTTTATTTGATTATCCTCCTACCCTTAGTATTTATTCTATTTTATTAATATAATATTTAATATATATATTTTCTTAACTTTCCTTATTTTTATCCTATATACCTTAATCCTAATCATCATTCCATTCTTTTCCCTTAAAATTGTATTCTAAATTATTATTATATCATTTTATTCCTTTTCCTTATTTCATCCTTAATACTTGTTATTCATTTTTATAAATAGTTATATTAGGTATTTATATTAATTTATTATCATTTCTTAATATTTATTTGACCAATTTTTTCAGAGGTCATTTTCTTTTGACTTTTTTCTCTATAATTCCTTGCTTGATCATATTTTCTCAATCTTTTCGTCTTGATAATGAACCACATTAGTTGGTTCGAAACACGTTAACAATTCATTCATTCATGCAATGGATCCTAAAGACAATTTTCTAAAATTAAAAATTATGTTTATCAACAATATAACAGTATTACATTTCTTTCATTCCAGTTTCTCCATCATAATATAAAAATAAGTGGACCCTTAAGTTCGTTTCCCAAGGCTCCTCAAGGGAAATCCTCAAACACAACTCCTCTAAACGACGTGGGACTAATCAATTCAGCATCCATGTTTCCCACTCTGACCATAACGTTTCCATTGGACAAAAGGTATGCGTATTTAAACTCTATCACCTTGCTCCATTTATGTATTTTCAATCTTTTCTTTAAGGGCTTTGAAGTAGTTGTGCTAGTTATTTTTCAATGGATGTAAATGAATATGAAAATATGAGTAGATTGACATGTGTTTCTTAGTTACACAAATGTGCTTGATGAAAGAGAACCCCATTCCATTCTCCATTTACGAGGATTTAGTTTTTGTCTAATGTGAACTTGTCTAGAACCCTATATTGCTACATCTTTTAGGAAGTGAATACAATTCTAAATTTTTATTCATTTTCCCAAACCATGTTTAGGTTTCTTGGTTAGACAACGATTATTCATACTAAGAAGGTGGTGTTAATTTGTATATTTTTTTTAGAGCTTACTTACGTAAGTCAATGATCATCTTAGATATTACAATTCTTGTGTCTCAATTTACCCTCTTAAAGGGTTCTAGCAGATGGTATGATTGACTATGCTTGTGATATTAAAAGGAGTTCATAACAATGTCTACAACATCAAAAACCAAAATCTTGAGTATTTAAGAGAGTTGTTTCCTCTGATAATTGCAGTGGACAATTCTAAAGGAAACATTAATTTATGCAGTCATTTTCACTAATCTTTGAATTACTATATTAATAATACACTAGTATCATCTTGGATAGCAACAAAATTAATACACAACAAAAGTTATTTCTTAGGGACTTTAGGACTACAAATCTGGTTACATCAATTCAAGATTTGCATTAATCAACATTTGTTGATATGATTTGAGAGCCCACTCTAAATTTATTTTACATTATCATAAAAATTACACTCGCAATGCACTGAAATATCGTTAAATGAGCACTTGAAACCATAAATAACTTGTAAAAAGCTCTCCTTGGGCTACATAAGCTTATGCTGAACTTATAATTTTTTCTAACTTTGTATACATTTAGATAATTATATATAATGTTTACATGTATAAATTGTTTTTATTCGGCTTATTTCTCTAAGAGCTAGTTTTCCTTAGACTTAAGGAAATAGGTTAATGACCCAAGACTAGGAGGAATCTAGCAAAAGTGAAGGTCTGCCTCCTTAGTATCACCAGAGGGTATTTCCATGTGGTTATGTTTTCCTTGACTAATGGTCATGAGTGAGTGTGCATTGGCGAATAGAAGCAAGTGATGGATCTCCCCACTTTTGATTCCATAAATAAATAATGATAGTTTTTCCCACTATTATTAATGTTAAATTAAAAGGAAAATTGTGATCTAATAAAAAAATAGAGAATAAGATAAGGGTTTTTAAAGTTTATAGTTGAAAGAATGGAAAATAGGTGCACATATGCACAAGAATGCACACAAGTTCTTAAAAATAGACTCACTCTTAGAAATAACCATGTGTTTCTAATCATGTAACTTTGGTTCTCCCCAAACCTCCAAACATGCTTACCAACTCACACCTTTTAAGAACATGTACACATCTTTGAGAAGCAAAGATGTGCTTCGGAATGCATGTGTGTTCCTAAAAATGATTCCTATTAGAATGACTAAGGGTCCTAATACCCATACCTAGTGCTTGAAAGTGCTAATGGTACCTACATAACTAGTTGGATGAAAACGATGCCCTTCAGAGGTCATCTGTTATGGTCCAAGGAGGTATCCTTGGCCCAAAAATATTAGAAGCTTCCTTTAGAACCTAACTCTTAGGTATCCCCTAACAATATCTAAGGTATAGAGACTCATACTTAACGTTAAATGCATCATAATTTTTTGTATCCCCACTTGAACACCAAGGGTACCATAAAAGATGTTCTGTGCTAGTTCAACATGTCATTATTGACCCTAAACGTATAAAAACATCCTTTATGACATTGTTGACCCTCAAGTTCAATGAATTTATGAAGACTATTTGGGCCCACCACCATTCTATTTCCTATTCTTCCAACATATTTCATATTCTTGCACCATAAAGAGCTTCCCATGCTTTAATGACCATTTGAAGTAGATTTTGGAACTTCCTAGTCACTTTGGATGATTAACAACATTTCATGATAACCTGGACATAAATATAGTAATAGTAAACTAGAGAAATTCGATAGTAGTAAACTATGGGAAATTTGGTAGCATTTATTACATACAAATCCAGTAGCACTACCTATATAGAATTTTGATACTGCCCTTCACATATAATTCTAGAAGTTCCATTTGCATAGAATTACAGTAGTGCCTTGGTGTTCAATATACCTTTTCCACATGTAAGAAAAATAAAGCATATCGATGTTCTGGATTTATGTTTTAACCCTGTATAGAAATTACCTGGTGACGAATTCTAAAAACATAAAATGAATAATGACGACAATGTAAAAAAAATACACAGAGATTTCCCCAGGATCCCAAAACTAGGAGTACCAAATTTATTATTCATTATGTTCCTTTCAATGTTACAACACATATTTATAGATATCTAAGAATTCATAAAACTCAATCCATTAATCGTGGATTAGAAGATAATCATAGTTCCCTTGACCGGATCTAAAAAATATCATGGGCTAAAAACCATCATGCCCAAAAAATTGTGCAAAACCCATGCACAAAACAATACGAAGGTCTTCCCACCTAATATACGGTCTAAAAAAAAAGTCCCAGGGAACTGCCGCAGACACCGTGTAGGGGGGCTACCATCCCCTTGAAACCCCTCGACGGGGGGCACTACACCTAACACAATGAACATCGGCAACTATCACCCCTCGCTTATGTGACTAGTCATGGAAAGAATATAACACTAACTCAAAATTCTCCCACTTGTTGTTTTCTTTTCCACACAGGGTGTCACAAGAGAGCTTATTCATTGGTCCAGTCTTGCAACTTCTATTATTTCTCTGCACAAAGAAAACTTCTTAGTGCTCACAAACTTCGTCAATGCATTTGCAACATTCTTCAAAAGTGTCCACCTTTACCAACAACACCTTTCTGTCCTCAACAATATCCCTCACAAAGTGATATTGAACATTAATGTGCCTTGCCTTTGAATGATAAGTAGGTTCCTTTGCGAAGAAAATTGAACTTTTGTTGTCACAGTCTATCCTTATAGCTCATTGTGTTAATCCCAAACTTGAACACAATCTCTGCAACCAAACTTCTTCCTTGCTTGCATGAGTGGATTCCATGTATTATGCCTCTATAGTTGAAAGTGCCACTATAGACTATCTCTTGCTCATCCAACTGACTGCTCCTCTAAATAGGTTAAACACATACCCACTTATATATCTCCTTCGATTTAGATATAAAACCTAGTCTACATCAACAAATTCATTGATTTCCAAAACTCTATCCAATATTGGTGTTATGAAACTAGCTTCAAGAAAGATAGAGAAGATAGATCAACGCCTTAGAATTCAGCCTCTTTGAGGGGGCAACCTCCTTTACATTACATAAATGAACAATTCTTGGATGAGATAAATGACAGAACCTCCTTTCTATATATAGGAGTCTAAGGAGTCACAATATAAATTAGCCGACCTAACAATAATAATATAAAGCCACAGAAATAACAATAAAGGGAGTCTATGGGGCATAGTAATAACAATATGGGGAAAACAGGGGCACAACAATATTAATAAGGGGTACAACTACAATAGTAATGGGGTAATCAC
>APFE030623414.1:0-11283 GCA_000404065.3 Pinus taeda
ACAAATCATCAAGAAGGTTGGACTTGGTCTAGGAGAGGTATTGGTCTTAGTCTAGAGCTTTTGAAATACATCAATTGTAGAATCTATAAGAAGAGAAGAGGTTTGTGGGTTTTCCTCTCAAGTGGAGAGGTTTTGGCCCTAGCTTGCAGCCTATATCCTTTGTTCTTATGTACTGTTGATCTTCTTGTTTTTGGTAGTTGTTTGATGATAAGAATAACATAATAATACAAGAAGAAGCTAATAAGTAAAAAAACTAAAAAGATATCACAAGTGGTTATCAAGCTAAAGAGAAATCATTTTATCCATTGCCCTATAGATTTCTCAACGCTTTTGTGGGTTAATTTTCATGTTTTGCATTGGCTATGAGGTTGCCTTGTAACCTCGCCTCGTATCAAGCCCATTATTTTACAATTTGAGGGGCTTCTAGACTAAAATAGAGATCATTAGACATGTATAGATAAGAGAGAGGTCATTTCACTCTCTCATCATCACCACTTAGAGAATTCAGACCTGATAAGAGAAATCACAAATGTTCATTCTTGGCTATTAGAGGTTCTTGGAATGCATTTTGATATTTGGAAGCTATTTTGAATTGTCTTTGGAGCTATTTGTTTGGTGAATGGATGGATATACTGCATGTTATCTTGTAAGTGCCTATTGTTGAAGATTATCATTTTGAATTTGTCTAATGTATGGAATTGTTGCTTCTAGATTATGCTTGATTGCACCCTAATTTCTTGAAAATAAATTTTAAAGACTATCTAGTTGAGAATTGCATATTCTACTCATTGCATAACATGTAATAAATGTTCTTAGTGGGGGAATTCTTATAACTCTCCATCAAACTCCATTTATTATTGAGTGGGTAAATGCCAGAATTTTGATACCTAGGGCATGAAATTTCAGCGTCCCTAGCAACAAATTTGGCTTATCTATCACATCCTTGACTCCATATGCCTAAAGGACAAGGCTCTAGTCCAAGTCTTTGACTCCATATGCCTAAAGGACAAGGCACTAGTCCAAGTCTTTGAAAAATTTTAAAGATGAAAGTTTATCTTAAAGTTTAGCAATCTTGGCGAATCTTACTAGTCTCTAATATCCAAATTTTAATGTTTGATGATAATTTTGTAAAAATGTTTATATTTATAATTATTTTATATTAGACAATATATAATATAGTGACTTTAAGGTAATAATTTTATACCGTAAAATTTGAGTGAATTAATTTTTAGAAAAATGGAAATTAACGAATCTTTTTTTTTGGAAAAAGCATGGATTATTAGCCCACCTACGAATATAAGAGACTAAAATTTTCCCTGATTTTCTCCATAAATTTATCTCCTTAAATTTGGTCCTTTTGAGGCTAGAGAAAAAAACGAGGGCTTGGAACAAAATTTTAGGGAGGAGGCTTTTTGGTGGTTTGAGAACCTAAACATCAAGAGGTGGGTCTTGGATACATGACCTATCATTTTGGTGGGGTACCCACTCAAATTTTCCCTAGGAAGGAAACCCTAGTTTCTTCTCCCTCAACTTGAGGACTTTCTTAAGGGTTTCAAAGCCTTAGAATAACTTATTATCTTTGCAAGGAACCTTTCTCTTTGTTCTTGACCTTGTGAATACCTATCACCATTGAAAAACCTCAAAACCCTAGGTCTTGAACCTTGATTTCTAAGGCTTTTCTTAGAGAGTGTTTTGCTTCCTTGAAGCTCTTAAACATTATTGAGTCCCTCTTTTGAATGAGTTGTAGCTTGATCACCTTGTACCTTATACCTATCATATCCATTTTAAGTGATCTCCCTCGTACTGGGACTCCTCCCATCAATGAAAGTTCGTAAAGAGCAGGGTTTGGCAGAGGTGACATTAGGCCTCCACCCCATTGTTAGCACCTAGTCTAGCTTTTAGTCTTGTGGGGTGTACCTCTCCAAAGCCTACTAGATTTTGTAGTAACATTGCCATCTGCTACATGCTAGATCGTGTAGATCTATTTGGAAATCTCCACTGACTTCCCTTTGACTCAATCAAGGTATACTTCATATTTGTCGCTCTGCCTCCTCCCTCTAGGCTCATATCACATCTATTATAATACCTCTCAAGTTTCAACACATCACCAATTCTGGGAATATCCTCTTGTCACAAGCTTTACTTTGTTCTTCCACTTCTTCCATCTGCCGCTAGAGTCTTGGCAACCTTCGCCATGTACCTGGAACCCTCACTAGGAGGTCACGGAAGAACGATTATAACCCAGCAAAGAGAAACAAAGACAAGAGGCTAGCTAACAACAATAATCAAGGAAGAGAGATATAAGTTATCTATCTTTTGAGGATCATAGGAAATGTTAGCTCCCTCTTGATCATAGCCTTCTTGCATCCATCTTGCAATTTTATCATCCTTGTCCTCATCATCAACATCATCATCAACATGCTGCCATTCCTTCCTCGCATAGGCTAGGGTTTCTTCTTTTAGCAAAAATGTTAATCTAGATCTAGGGTTTTATCTACAAACCCTAGGATTTTTACATTCAAGACTTCTAGGATGAATCCTAGTTACATTTTACACCCCTTGCAAGTCTAATCAGACTTTGTAATGTGCCAATTTTCCTTTTCATAACCAAATGTCCAAAAAATCATAGAGTCCCAATGCCTCGGAAAACAATCAAAGGATATTTCATCTTGATATCAAACTAAGTGAATCAGTCAAGATCATGGATCTTCCAATGAGATGTCTTCGTCAAGAGATAAATATGATAGACCCATAGCATACTTGGTTACTGCTTCAACAGTACTAGTAAGGATATTCTTGCAACTCTGTATTTTCAGCTGAACACTGATTTTGACCTTTTCAATCCTAGTAGCTCATCCTTTAGTAATAATTCAGTTTTGCAAATGACTCATCTTTCTTGAGAGTACTTTTGTCTCTAAACTTAAAAGAGGACTCGGCCTTTTTCTTCATAATAAGTTTGTTATGTCAAAAGGTGAACTTGCTCCATCACAATGTGCTTTGGCAGTGATCTTTTTCCTTATTTCGAATTCTTAACTTTCAAGATTGAACAAAAATAGGTCCCATCCTTCAAATGTCCTTGGCACCAGCAATAGCCAAATGCATTGCATCTTCCAGGTCCTTTACTTAGCAAGGTAATATTCATGACAACAAATGGCGTCGATACTTTCATGAGCTTTTCAACATCCTGCTTCTAAACACAATGCAATATTTTCAAGGAAACACACAGGTTTGTTATCTCACACTTCAACTTTCAGCATTGACCTTATCTTGCTTTGAGCCATAACCCAAATTATGATGTTGCCATTTGAAATATCAAGATGAATTTTCTAGATCAAAAGGCATATCAATATTTTTGTATGATTGAAGATCATATTGTGAGTTTCATCACTGAAATTGTAGGTGATGTGGCTCCTTCAATAGTCATCATAATTATCCTTTGATACTTTCCTGTGATCTGACTAAGGAGTGGATCACAACTTTGATACAAGACTTTTCAACCAAGCATTTAAGTAGTCATTTCTTCTAGCTGAGGTCTATAAGAATGTTGCCAAAGAAAATCATTGATCCCAAATGAGATCGTAAGAAAATTGATAGAATGTATCTTACATCCAAGCATCAAAATTCCGACTTTGGCAGACTTTTGCTGGTCTCTTTATAGGGTTGTATTTCCAGACCTCATACTCATCTTAGAACAACTCATCACTATAATGTGCTTTCCATGGAATCTGTAACAACCCCTACTTATTTTATTTTATTTTAAATGAATAATACATTCAACACACAACACTTAATTATATATCTTGACACCATGTTGTATGAGTAATGCATTTAACACACAACACTATCTTAACACCATCTTGAAGTGTATATTCTAGCAAATATACACTGACATTAAATGGGTAAAAAAAAAAAGACGTTGCTGGCAAAGATTTTGAGCATACACAGCAAATGGTTGATGTAATGAGGTAATAATTTTGTGATATATCGGCCTTGAGCTTGTTACCACTCATCAACCAGAATAAGAGATTACAGACAGTACACTATCAAGGGAAGAAATTTTAAATGGATTGAGATTAATGCCTAGATGTAATTATTTCCCATCCATTCAATAACAATGAATACTGCATAATTGGTTTATAATCTGCCATTTAAGAGAGAAGGAAATGATTTATTTTTCTGATTTTGCAAATGTGGTCAATTTGATTTCATTACAATAAGTCTACCATCTAAGTGAATCAATGCAATCTGAAGAAACAAAACACTAATAATATTCATTTTAGTTAATTATCTTGCAAATTTTGTCAGTTGGTTTTCATCATAATAATTGGATTGACTTCCTCACATTCAATGGTTACTTGATCTAAAGGTCTGATCTCAATTGACATGAAGATCCTATTGTATTATATCCAGGCAATTATTTCCCATCCATTCAATAACAATGAATACTGCCTAATTGGTTTACAATCTGCCATTTAAGAGAGAAGGAAGTGATTTATTTTTCTGATTTTGCAAATGTGGTTGATTTGATTTCATTACAATAAGTCTGTCATCTAAGTGAATCAATGCAATCTGAAGAAACAAAACACTAACAATATTCATTTTAGTTTATTATCTTGAAAATTTTGTCAGCTGGTTTTCATCATAATAATTGGATTGACTTCCTCACATTCAATGGTTACTTGATCTAAAGGTCTGATCTCGATTGATGTGAATATCTTATTGTATTATATTCTAGATATACAGAATGAGTCCCTTTAAAAAAAAAAAATTCCAACACAGAAAACATTTTGTGAGCACATTGATAGAAAAAGCTTTTATTATATCAGGGGTCTTATGGCTATATTTACCTCACTGTAAATTATCTAGTACATGCACCAAATATGGTTGTTTGACTAGCAGTATCCATGCTAGATTTAGTCTATTCATACTAGCTACGCAACCACTGATAAGGCATGTTAAATTATGAAACAATTAGGGACAAGTGCAGAAAAAATAGTAGGCTTGTGAGCTTTGTGCAGGAGATACTGAGGTCAATTGTAAGCCACATTATTGTTTCATTAGGCTTGAATTAAGAACTCAAATGCCTTTTACCAATAATGCTGGATATAACACACTGATGTTAAGTGGCATACTGGTGCTTAACCTTATTCCAATACCTATAAGAATACCATTATCCATGCAGCCTGTACTTGCAATTCATGGGGTAACCAATGATGCCTAGTGAGAATCACCAGTAGCATCACATGAATTAGCTTCCGATGAGTCTAATAATAGCTTATGATGTTGCTGACTGCATATTGTAATGCTACCTTATGCTTCTATGGTAAAACAGGGCAGTGAATCAATGACCTCACATGTACCATCCACGCTGAAAGCAACCAATTTATTTACTGTGATGTTGTGTCATGCAAGGGTATTGTATTGTTGGATGATAGGTCCCATTTTAGACAGTAGGCTGCATACCAAGGTTGCTTACAAAGGTTCTGTCCTATTAGTACTTATCCATACAATGGGGTGGCATACAACCAAACCGTTGAGAAGATTACCAGATACTGTTTAATATGGTAGTGTTAAGCAGTCCACAACAGGAGAGTAAATCCCTTGTTATGACTCCCGGGGATTACAAAATGATGCACAGACTAGCCACTAAAATGCCTGATAGTTAAACCACTGCAGGAAACAGGGCACGTAGCTAATCTTATATGTCTAGGCACTATACAGACCTTGAGACTCTAGTACCTTGGGCTAATATCCAGGGAAACTATGTGTTTTCAGTCTTGAATCCACTCCTTTAACCATGCCTAAGCATGTAATCCTGAAGTTTTTTAAGCGAGCCAAGACCTCAGGTTACTCAACAGCGTGTGATCTGGGAAGGGCAATGGGACCAGGCTCACAACTCTCCTCCCATCTGCTGATAACTGCCAGTAATGCAGTTGTCACCCCCTAGCATGAGGAACCTGTCCCACTGACCAGACCTCCAGATGCATTTGGGATTCCAGAGGTTTTTCCCCACCTCCACCCTTCTGGATTAAGGGTATACAGCTTACAGGCATATTCTAGGATTTCTAAGGAGGTCTTCCTCCACCCACAGGCAATTCAAGTGGTAAGGGGCAGGACGAGTCACAAGAAACTCTAATACAACCTGCTATTAAACTATATGAATAATTCAATTCAAATACGAATGGGTATAATTACCACCCAAAAATAATAGAGTTCAGCATATTGCCAATGTGGCCAATGTGAACGCAAGGAATGCACAGGAATTGCAAATGAGGCTAGCCACAATTAGGTAAATACTTAATTTCAATCTCACATTGGATTCCCTACAGAAAGGACAAAAGGACTGATAATACACTATAAAGCTTGAGATGAGTGAAATTCTTCTAGCTGCAAATATGGTAATTCCACTTCCGTTTCCTCAACAAGAATGGCATGGTGAACAAGTAAGGACATGACCTAAGAATCAAATGGCATCTGACCTCAGCTCAGGTCAAGCTTGATTTGTTTGGTAGATGACTTGATTACTTTCAGAACCACTCAGAAGAATGTACAGAAATGGCAATCCCCTTTCTCGAATTATGGCTTCATTGCCAGAAATCAGTTCGGGCAGCACAACAAACACATCAAACTTCAAGGACATCAATCCATCAGCAAGGTTTTCTGAATCCATGTATCCCTGTGTGCCTAGTGCCCTTCTGCGGTAATTTGAGGTGTAGTGAACTAATAGCTTCTACAACTGTGTTCTTAGTCAATTCGAAACTACAGTGAGTTTGCATTCCAGGGGAGGTCTTCTTCCACCCAACGGCCAATCCAAAAACCCTCCCAGAGGCTAGACAGTTGCTTGTTCTTCACTAAGAGACTAGGGTTAAGTTTATTGTATAGTGTTCAGCATGAAAACGTTCCAGGTCTCCATACTGCACATGTTGGAAGGTGGCTAAGCCACAGGCATGTCCGCAAGGTTCCTAACTCTTAGACAGTAAGACTAACCCAGCAATTATACGACTATAAGATTTTTGGGAAATTGTAGTGCTAAGAATAGAGTCATGGTAATGACTTTGCCATTGTGCTATACCCTAGAACCCAGTTGTTAATTGGATGCAGAGAAGTGACAGTTTAATGTAGTAAATGTCAAATGTATAGTTCAGAGGCACGATGTGGAGGCTTACTTCTGACACCGAAATTCTATCTACTATCCTCGTGATGCAGACCCAACGATGTTTAGGTGTGACGCCCTCCTTGCAGAAACACACCCTTCGAGTGGCTACCAAGAGACCTTCTTGCCTTTGATTGTTGGAATGTGGCTAAGCCAGAGGCATGTCCGCAAGGTTCCTAACTCTTGGACGGTAAAACTAACCCAGCAATCATACGACTATAAGATTTTTGGGAAATTGTAGTGCTACGAATAGATTCATGGTAATGATTTCGCCATTGTGCTATGCCCTACAACCCAGTTGTTAATTGGATGCAGAGAAGTGACAGTTTAATGCAGTAAATGCCAAATGTACAGTTCAACAACATGATGGAGGCTTATTTCTGACACCGAAATTCGATTTACTATCATCGTGATGCAGACCCTACGATGTTCAAGTGGGGCACCCTCCTTGCACAACACACCCTTCGAGTGGCTACCAAGAGACCTTCTCGCCTTTGATTGTCCTCTCCTTGTCTTGCCTTCTCCTCTGTTCACCTCTCGGTTCCTTCTCCTTTGCTCTCCTCTCATTGTGTTCTTCTACTTCTTGTCCTCCTTGTTCCGATTTCTCCTCTTTTTCTATTGCTTGCTTCATGCTTCTAGTCTATGTCACACGGTTCGGGTTTCAATTCGTATTTTCTGACGAGGTTCCTATGAGGTTCGACATTAAGTTCAACTATACATATTTTTCAACATATATATATATGACATAAAATAATAAAAAATCAAAATCAATCAATAAAGCTATATGAGTAGCAATGAGCACCCACGAGCCACAAATCACGACCACTATTTCCTTCACGCTCCAGGCTGCGGGGACAAGCAACATCTAGAAATTGAATTCAAGAAATTGAAGAGAATACAACAAGCAGTGGCAACACTAAGCACAATAAAGCGAGTACACTCAGATTGAAGTTGGCTTGTGAAAATCTATCAACAGCCATGGTAAATAAAGCCAAACTAGTGGCCACCACAAGAAACTAACCATTGGGAAGCAAAACAAGAGAAAACCGTGTGTTGCCCATGGTTTTTCTCATAAACCTTAAAACAACTAACAAAAACAACCCGAATTGAAAGTGACTCTAATTAGTCAGTCAATTAATTAAAAATAAAAAAGGTTAAAAGTGATTTAAGTAAATTAAAATTAAAAAATCACTAAGATGGGGTCTCGAGGGAGCTTCTAGAAAATAAATAAAATAATAAAATAAGACACTTCTAAAAGATTGGAGATCTATCAAGAGGAGGAGAGGAGGAGATCATTTGGGGATATCTTGGATTTGAGCTTTACTTTCTTGTAGAGAGGTTTGGAGAAATCGAAGTTCATAGCTTTAGCAGTAGCCCCAGGACGGAAACCCTCAAGTGATTCAGTAAGAGTGGGCGAGTACCCACCTCTCCCATTGGTGAATTCATCCAAAATTCACAAGAGAGCCTAGTAGTTACATTTCAATTTATTTTTGGAGGGCCAGTGCAGCAATGAAGCAGATTCTTGAGGCCAGTTTTCATCTCAGCTATATTGGTTGTATCAACATGTAAACCTCGATTTATTTATTATAATAAAGCTGAGATTATTTCTGCTCATCATATTCTTAAATTGCAACATTCTATTTTTTATATTATACATGGCAATCTTTTGTTAAATGAATGAACTTTTTATAAAGTAATTTTTGTGAGTTAAATTCTATAAGACACTTCTAGAAGATTGGAGAACAATCAAAAGGAGGAGGAGATCATTTGCGGATATCTTGGATTCGAGCTTCTTTCTTGTGGAGAGGTTTGGAGAAACCGGAGTTCCCAACTTCAACAGTAGCCCCAGGATAGAAACCCTCAGGTGATTAAGTGAAAGTGGGCGAGTACTCACCTCTTCCCTTCGTGAATTCATCCAAAATTCACAAGACGGCTAGCAGTTGCATTTCAGTTTAGTTTTGGAGGCCAGTGCAACAATGGAGCAGCTTCTTGAGGCCAGTTTTCATCTCAGCTATATTGGTTGTATCAACATGTAAACCCCAGTTTATCTGTTATAATAAAGTTGACATTATTTCTACTCATCGTATTCTTAAATTGCAGCGTTCTATTTGTTATATTTTACATGGAAATCTTTTGTTAAATGAATGAAATTTTTATGAAGTAATTTTTGTTGAGTTAAATTCTAAGGATCTGCCAAATTTTCCCGTTTGGGATATTACAGTAAATGCAATTCTTGGATGGAGGCTTGGAGTTGGCTCAATGATTAATAAGTTATGATAATGGTCCTACAAGGAGTGAACCCAAACAAGTACTTGGCTTATGAGGAGTAATGGAATCTGTGTCAGCTTGTGATGGAGACATGTAGACACACCACACCATTTGTAGATACATTGTCTTTGAGCTTTTACTGTGCACATCACCTTGGAGCATCACATATGTACTCTTAGAGTAGGCACTTTAATTGAGTTGTCCTACAAAGCATTTAATGTAGGTTGTTTATAAGGGCTTGGGCCCAGATATTATTGTTAGCCTCCCTCACTCTCATATATATATATATATATATAGGAGAGAGTCCTTTGATCACCATCATCATTATACTCTTCTCTTTGTACTTGCCTTCTTGGGGTGGTTAGCTAGGGTTCACAAGGAAACCTAACATCTTTGTTGGAGATTACTCTCTCTTATCTATTCATTTGTACTTGGTTTAACTCTCACTTGGAGTCGCAAGTATCTTATGATCTTATTAGAGCATCTTGAAGTCTAAGATTAGGGTTTAATCCCTTTTGCTTCCAATGAATTCTCATATAATTTAAAGGAGATTTTGGATACTACTCTCTCTTACCTATTCATTTGTACTTGGTTTCAATCTCACTTGGAGTCTCAAGGTATCTTATGATCATCTTCGAGCACCTTGAAGTGTTAGATTAGGGTTTCATCCCTTTTGCTTCCAGTGAATTCTCATATAGTTTAAAGGAGAGTTCGATTAGATAAAGCCTTATAAAACCACTATAATATCATCTAAAGTGACTTAGGAGATGTCAAAAATGAAAGCAACAAGACAACAACACCGTGAAAGTTATCATGAGTTAGAGGTTGCAAGATGTAGGGTTGTTGGAAAGCATGAAGCTAACATATTCTAAAGATCAAGGTCAGCTCCTATTGAGATGGTTCACTTCATTTGCAAGAAGGGAATTGTCATCGTTGAGTTTTCTTGCTCCATGTGGGGTGACATTATCATTTTGAAGACATAAGCACCCACTTTAAGCTCTCACATCTATTAAAGGAAAATTGCAATTTTATTCGCATTTTTGGCAAAGCAAGGGAGCTGGATGCTACGAGTGGAAGACCTTTTTTGGATAATTTGTTTCAACTTTTAGGGCTTGTGCATAATGTCCTCTTGTAATTAATCACCCAAGGAATGACAAATTAGCTATCTAACCCCATAGGCTATGATCAATTGTAAAGGGGGGAACCCATTATTTAATGTTATTGGGGTAACATTAGATAATTTGGAGTAAGTGGAGGAAAATTTGCAATAAAGGCCAAAATTGGGGCAAATGATGGGAAAATTATTAGCCACTTAAATTCAAAGGGAATCTCTAAAAAGGAGAGAGGAGAATCATTTATGTCTTTCTGATTTTTGAGTTGAGGCTCTTGGAGGATTTTAAGACCCTTTTTATGTTATTGATTTCAGTGGTGAAAGATTCCACGCTAGCCAATCCTTTCTCTTTGCTCTATTTAGAATAAGTTTTGGGGCAACATTCATCTGTCTTGTGACGAGGATTCTGAGTTACAAAACCTGTGAAAGCAAGTATTCTAGGGCATGGTCTAAGACAGCAAAGGGTTCTAAGGCCAGCACTGAAGCATCAAAGGTTTTTGAGGCTAGGACTGAAGCAACGAAGGGTTCCTAAGATCGAATCTAAGGTAACGAGGGTTTTTTACTCTACCTGAGGCAAAGATCCATCTTGAGGGTGGTTTCTTGTGACAACACATTAATTTTTGGGTAAATCATTAGCAACGAATTTCCCTGGCTTGGAACTGAGGCAACAAAAGCTTTTAAGGCTTAATTGTGACAGCGAATCACCCTTGAAGGATTCCTCTATGACAACGAAGGTTTGAATAGACCCTAT
>APFE030623418.1:0-10720 GCA_000404065.3 Pinus taeda
TTTAATCTCAAAAATATACATTAAGATTTTTTAAACAAGCCAAAGCAAAGTACTTGCAAGTAAATTCAGAAGGAAAACATTAATATTGTTTAAACAAGCCAGAGCAAAGTAATTGCAAGTAAATTCAACTTATAATCTTCTTGTAACAATCAGGAAAGACCATTCATGTGAAAACTTAGAAATAAAGCCACATTAAAATAGAGGAAAACATCACCATTTATTTGACACAAGAATACTGAAACAATATTCCCTCTGTATTTATGAATTGATTACTTCAAAATAAAGTTCACAACTTACAATCAAAGAAATATTTTCTCTTTTACATAATCCAACCCTTTCTAATTCTTTTTACAAAATACTTATAGATTTTGTCTTGAACTAATTCGAACTTCAAATAAAATTAATTACAAAATAACATCTACCATCAAATGTAGATATTTCAAAAATAGAACTAAATGATAGCAATGTTCGACTAATTCAGAGGTTTTGTTCACACTTTGAGGAGTGTTGTTGTTGATTGTAGCTATATTTCTACTTTTTTTGTTTTACTACTCCTAATCTGTAGGATTTTTGTTTGATTTTACTCAAACCAACTCCAACAATTTATCCCATCTTTATTCACTTAGAATAGAGAAATTTACCATATTTCGAAATATTTAATCCACTTATGTGTATATTTGACATGTGGGTTTATTGAGAAATAGATGATGGATTTCATGCTGAATGAAGAGGTCATATTATAAGCCTTCCATGAAATTTTCTCCACTTATTATTCTTGTCACTCTGGAAAATTTGGATGTATCTGCAACTATATTACATAACTGGTCCTAGTAGTTCTCTAATGGAATCAATTTGCCATTATAAGCTCTCAAAGATGGAAGCCCTTTATCCTGCAACAAATTAAATTTTCTGTTAAATCTTTTTACTTGTAATTCTAACTCTTTGGACTTGTTTTCAATTTGTATCATCAGGTTCTTCTTCGTTAGAAATTTTTTCACTTCCATGACTGTGCCTGTTTTGTCTTGAATTTGAAGTTCTTCAAGCTCATCCCTAGTCTTGGAGTTCAACATCTTCATAATTTTGTGTGCTTTTGTGGGCCTATGTTCAATTTTGACCTTTGTTATTTCAACTATTGCTTTGACATTATGTACTAGTTTCTCCTGCTCAAATATAAAATGGAATGGTGACCACAACTCTATGATATTTGCATTTATGTTATGACGTATGCTTTGCTCAGCCTATGCCAACATTTGTGTTATTAATGACTAATTTTCATACTTTCTAATTTTTTGAGTAAGCTTGAAGTTATTATGCACTTCTACTAAATAAGCATTGTCAGCTTTGATCTTATTTCCTCCATTCTCTTTAATGATGCTAACAATATTTCATTTTCTTGATTAGTTAATGATAAATCTCTTGGAGCCTTTACTAACTTTTCAGAAGAATATGCAATGGATGTTTTTTCCCTTTCTGTTGAGGTCGTTGTTGTTGTTTGATGTACTATCTACTGTGCTAATGCACCTATAGCTACTAACAATTCCTTTTCTTTCAAAAGTTCCTCCATGTCTGTCTCAATTTTCTGAATTTGAAAATATTCTTTTCAACTATCATCTTGAACAAATTTTATTTCTCTACCTCCAGCTGAGTGATTTCTTTAGTCTGTGGATGCTCCATGGTTGAAAGTTTGAGCCACTCTCTCAGAGCTTGAATATTAGCATTTTAGTTTTTAAGCATCTCCTCAACTGCTTTGGTGTCACTAGGGCCATATCCTATTTTAATTACCAAATATTCAAGAGATTTGGTTCTGGTTTCTTTGGCTAAGGATGACATTTGCTCTATATTTATATTTGAATGCATGTTATTCAGAGAGGCCTGCAACTTGGATGTTTCCATGGCTGAACTTGTTAACGTTGAGTATATCATTTCAGCAGCCTATTTATGCAATTAAATATGGTTGTTTGCATGAATATTCTTTGTATCAAAAGAAAAGATAGAGGCTTTGTAGTCTTATGCACCTTCACAAACTAGAACTATAGGTTCCAATAAGACTATTTGGAACTATCCCTTCTCTATGTCAAGTGCATACAATAATTTGTGATGAGTGGTAGAGGTCTGTTTCCAAAATTCTAAGTATGTTGTAGCCTTCAATGCTTCATTTTTCTTCTTAATCTCTCTATAGCTGGAAAAAATGTTTTGATGTGTTGCAATCTGAGATGTAGAAGAGACGGGTGATTCTGTTGTCTCTTCAATGTGTCAGAAGGAAGTGGTGAGAAAACCTGTTAAAACTACTGTAGCTTGCTCCTGTGAGCCCTTTTCTTCTGATGATTCCTCTTGAGTATTTGTCTGAGCAACATTTTTAGTATCAGTCTTAGTATTTGCCTTAGGACCTGTCTTATTTCTTCTCTTGAAACCCTGAAAGTCCGCAGCTTGAGAACCTGAATCTGTAGGAGACATACTTTCCCTTGATCTCTTAGCTTCTTTCTCCTTTGAAATAGGAGTTTGTAGATATGTATGACTGACAATTTTCTCTTCAACCTCTTGGAGTTATTTTCTATCCACTCTTCATGATTAGGATACTGCTCTATTTCTGGTCTAGGTGTATGTGCATACGGTGGGGTCTTCTGCTCAACTCTCAATTTTGAAATTATCCCTAATGGATCGTAAGACCATGTGAAACTCAGCATGAAATTCATATTCTTTAGTAACTCATATGCTTCCTTTGATGCTGCTCTGGTGTTAATAATGTAAGGACCAATATGTGCCTTCAGTTTAAACTGTGCTTTCTGATTTCTTGACACAAAATGTAGGTCATCCATATTTAACATTTCCTTGATATACTCCAAGGCAAAGATTCTTGCTGGTACAAAAACTGGAAAACTATAGGGAGAGATTTCACATCCATAGATTTGAATTTCTATATAATTCTGGTAAATATAACAATATCCAAACTTGGATTGTTATGTAAGATGTAAAACTCTTTTTATGTTTGGTGAAATCCTTCGTATAACTTTGTTGCGAAGAAGACACAAGTATACGAGAAAAAACTAACCTACAAAATTACTAAATGAATATTCCTCTGTATTCTTTCTGACCAAGTAAGACTAGCGAATAACTGATAGTGGTCTTCCTTGTTCATCCACCTTCTACAACTAAAATTTGAACATGTCTTCTTTATAGAACAACATCAAATATACAAGGACTAGTTGGTGTTTGAATGCACCTTCAGCAGTAAACTTCAAAAACTTGTCATGAATGACATTTGATAGATATTGATTGTAGTTAAAAATTACTGATATTTTATGATCAATTGAAAATACTGACAAAAATCCTAACACTAATGCATCTACCCATTGATCTGTACGATAACCTAATAAGAAGGTAACCATAGAAATAACTTGCCTTGACATTTTAGGGAAAATAGAAGTAGAATATGGAGGATTATGTCTAGGTAATTCAGAATTTTCAGGAAGAAAAGACTCACAAATATGGGCTTGTTGAGAATAAGTAAGCTTGTCATATATTTCCATGAGTGGATCAGTTGAAAATGGATGTAAGGGAGCTTGAGGATTAATCTGAAGAGCTCGGTAGATAGCTTATGGTGTAATTGAGAATAAGATTTCATTATTTTGGGCAATTATAGCCTGTTGGCTAAGGAGATACCTAAGATGACACCATGTGACAAATTCCCGGGAAAAAAAAAAAAAAAGAGTCTGGGGAAAAAAATTAGGTAAGAATGATTAACAGATGCTCAATTGATCACTACTATCTAACCTTTTTTTATTTTCCCAGTTATGAATCTCATACAAGTCGAAATCACATTGGGTTTCTGTTATTTTATATTATGTGTCAACCAAAGGAAATTCATCTAGGTTATGAACAAGAGGTAATACCGGACTCTCAACAATCATTTTTTCCTTTCCTTTATGAGAGGACATCTTCGATTGTAATGGAGACTAAGGAAATAGAGTTACCAAACTATAATTGCTCGATGACAAACGAGAATGGTGCTGCAGAGGGTGTTAGTGCACTTGAAAATCTTTGGGTCAACCTGCACAAATCAAACGAATGGAAAAAAGGACTAATGTAGGGCGATGCAGGGTTTTTTTAAAAATATAGGGGTGATTAAAGGAACTATTACCATTTTTGGAGCGTTACATTAAAATTATTAATCATTGGCAGGAGTCATTAATGGCAAACATTCATATGACCATTGGAGGGAAGATTTAATTATTAATGGTAATATGACATAGACGGAATATGTGACATGGATGGATGAATGGATGATGGATGGCATGTTGTGAATGGAGCAGGAGCAAGCGGGAGCGAGCAATGGTTTTTAGGGGGGGCAGTGCAAGTGGTAAGCGATAAAGAAGGGGAGGTCCTCGGAGTCATCATGGAGACGCCACGTATCTTTCAGTGGTTTCCACAAAATTGTATTTCGGAACCAACCCCCCCCCTTGTTAAGTCTCGAAATCTCAGGGGAGGGAGGTGAACATCGTCCTCTGCCATTGATCCGGGCAGGGACGATCTCGTCCATTTAATCATGCAAACACTTTATCAACAATGACAAAACATCACATACACTTTTTATTTACAACTTTAAACAAAGTCATTCATTAATTAAGCAACATTAACCATAATAAAAAAAAAAACGTAATTCCACATTTTAACTAGCACGCCCTTTTGGGGATTTTTATTTATTTTTCACATATTTTCTTTTATATCCTTTTTATTTTATTTTTCTCTATTTTCCTTTCCTTTTCTATTTTCTTTTTTCTTTTTTCTTTTTCCTTTTTCCTTTTTCCTTTTTCTTTTTTCCTTTTTCTTTTTTCTCTTTTCTTTTTTCTTTTTTTTCCTTCCTTTTTCTTTGTATTTTTTTTCAAAAGCTAAAAACAACTTAAAGTAAGAAAATAAGTTTACAACATCCCATTGGGATAAATTGAAACAACCCTCATGAAAATTTCATGTAATAAAATTTATAAACAATAACCACAGATGAATGGGACACTTATTCCAAGCTGAATGTTGGGCAAGACATCCTAGGGGGGTGTTCATTTGGTTGTTTATGGCTGAGAAAATTGGTAAAGGCAATGGCTAAGGCTTTGGAAAGGCAAAATGGCATTTTTGGCACATTTATTTATGAAAATAGCAAAGATTCGGAGAAAAAGGAGGTGGAAGGTCACAGGTTGTGTGTGAGGAGGAAAATGAAGGAAAATAATGGAAAATGGAGAAAATAGAGTCCTCATCCATATAAAGGATTTTGAGGATCAGTTGGTAAGCTTTTTTTTAGTTCAATATGGACACTCAGATTTTTTTCGGAGCACTTTGGCATTGGAACAAGAAAGGCAAAGAAGGCAAGAGGAAGCAAATATTAAGCAGCTACAATAGGCTTCATTGTAGGTATCGACTTGCATGTGTATTTTCCTTGCTAGGTTTGGCATGCATGGGATTGCATGTGTTTCTTTTCTACCGTGGCATGGGTTTTGCCATGTGTAACAGCATTTTCAAGCTAGCCTCGCCATTTCCTGATAGCTTTGATGTGATGGGTACTCTCATTCGGTTTATGTGGGATGATCGGATTGGATTCGAAGCTAAGTGGGGTGGATCTCCGAATTGAAAAACACGTGTTATAGTGTTCCCTGAACTGGACTAAGGATGCACAAAGCCACTGGCCTAATAACCCCTGAACCGGACTATGGGTTGCAATAAATCTAGATTGTGTGCCTCGGTGGGCCTAGGAATCCTTGTCGGTGAATGGTGGGATATACGATAAAGGTAGGAGGTGGATTTTCTCTCCGTTGGGCCTAGTGATTCTGAGATGGAATGCATGGTAAAGCTTGGAGAGTATGTCTTGATGTAACGTCTAGTGATCCCTAGAACGGACTATGGATACACGGTAAATCCTGATAGACTAGGAGGCACTCAAATTCCTCACGGTGTAAGCAAAGAAATCCGGTGGCATCCACATTAATTGGTTTTTTTATGTGTTCTATGAGTCCCACATTCATGCTTGGAATATGTGACGGGGGTGATTGGTTGAAGAGAGACTTGGCTCAGCCAATCTATGGTCGGGTGGAACGTGGTATTCCCATCACCGGTTGGTTCATTACATTGATTAATGAGAAATTCATTCCATTGATTTTCATGTGTAAATTTACTGGTGTATATATGGATTTTGATGGCTGATATGTTTATTGTATTTATATTCCTATTATGTCGGTTACATGTACATTTTATGGCAACAACTATATTTGGCTCTCAGCATGTTTTTACTTGTATATGAATGGATAATGTGTCTATGGCCTAATAGATGAATATGCAACAAATGACATGAGGAAACAATGGTTCATAATGATTCTCGGATTAATTAGGGATCCCTACACTTAATTTTGTTTTTTACACCTGTAGGTTACATGTTGCCAATATGTTTGATGAAATGTATGTCATGGCTAGTAGGGGTCTCGTTAAGGTCTTGTTGAGTTTATTTATTTTGCTTTGTTGTTTCCGTGTACCTTTCTTGGTTTCAAGCCTTCAATCCATTATGGGCAATGGCCTAGGCTTGAAAAGGTGGCTTAAATCTCGGGGCCATGGCACAAAACTAGCAAGTTTTGTCCACAGTAATTTCCATGTAGGTCTATGAGAGCAACTTTAGGTCTTTGGTCACTCCCTTTCCATAGCATGAGAGCGATTACAGCCTCAGAGGTTCAAAACAGTAGTGGGACCCAGGGACAAGCTGTCTAAGCAGCCAAATTGTCTCCTGAGGGTCTTGTTGATGATGTTGGATGACTATGTGTGATGTTCCGCCAATTCCACTTCCTTAAGGTCACATAGGAGGTCGAATATGACCATAGTATCCTCTCATCTCGTGTTTACCTTGGTTGGCATGGTTACTTGGGTGGATGTGGGAGGAGGGTGTTACAGAGTGGTATTAGAGCATGGTTCAACTCTCGGACTAGATGGGTTGAATGTGTTATTTATTTATGCATGTTTGTTGCATGTGTGTCTCTTACACTTATATACTTGTTGCAATTGCTTTATGTTAGATTAGGGTTGTAGTATGGTTATCATGGAGAATTTGATGTTGATTTCATGAAAAGTATTTGACATGAGTATATGACTGATTGTATATGGTTATTTGTCACTTAAATGTTTATTTATGTCACCTACTTACATCCTTGTATGTTAGGTTACATTTTGAATATTTTGATTACATGTATCAGTCTTCTAGGTTGATCGCAAGTACTGATCGATTATGTTCGACTACATGTGTTTATGCATATTTGTAGTTGGCTAGGCATTGCTTATGCATATTGTCATTTTTATGTAGCAATGTGTACAATGGAGTAATGGATGTTGTCATGCATGAGGTCATAGCATGTATTGTTGATATGGCCTTGCATTGAGGACTGGATCCTAACTAGAGTGATGATTATGTTTTGATACAATTACTTGTGAATGTCTATACATTGTTATGATTATGTTATACATGTATCACACTAATTTGGTGATATTGCAGACAGGGTGTCTTCCCCAAGATATACTAAGTTACATTGGTTTATTGTGATTTGGTTTATATGACATGTTATGCATTGCAGGAAGAAGTATAGGGGATACTTACCAAATGAATTCAAGAAAGCAAAACCACCTAATTTTGATGGAGATGTGAAGAATCCGAAAGATGCAAAAGCTTGGATACTTGGGATGAAAAAATTCTTTCAGTTGCATGAGTACACAGATAACATGAAGGCTAGAATATTTATCTTCAGCCTTAAGTGGGTTAAAGACATTAGGACAGATGACTTGAGCTGACAGGAATTCAAGACTATTTTCAGGAAGAAGTACTTTTCAGAAAGGTACTACGACAGTAAGGCTAAATAATTCTATGAGTTAAAGATGGGATCAATTAAAGATGAAGAGTACATGACCAATTTTCTAGAACTATTGAGGTATGTATCATATATTACTGATGAGAAGGCTAAAGTTCAGAGATTTGTTAGTGGATTGCCATTAACATTTAGAGATCGGATTGAGTATGATGAGCCTAAGTCACTTGAGGGAGTTATTGGGAAACTGAAGCATTGCTATGATAAATCAAAGCATAAGAATGAATCTCAACATGGATGGAAGGGAAAAGACAAAGATAGAGGTAAATGGCAGCCTACGAGGACAAGGCATCAACATGCAGATGGGAAAGAAAATGTGGCTCCACAAAAGAGATTTAATGTAGCTAGACAAGGACATGGGTCACAACAACAACAGTAGCAACATAGAGGTGAGGGCACTGACCGATTGAAGTGTTGGACATGTGGTTCGGAACACCATAGGAGATATTGTTCACAAGATCAAGGTGGAAGGCCTAAGGTATACAGTGCACAGGAGTCGCAGACTGTTGGGGATGTTGGCTAGAGTATTCCACATATCTATGTAGTAGTGGACAATGGGAAAGAATAACACCAAGCATCTGTCATAGAGATGGACGGTAAGCTTTGTGATCAAGTTATTTCCATTTTAATTGACCCTGGATCTAATTATAGCTATGTTAGTCCTAACTTGGTGGATAAGTGTGGTTTGAATAAGGAATTTCATGCAGAGTCTTGGTTAGTGCAGTTGGCTACAAGTACAAAGAATCAATTTCATCATTGGGTAAGAGCTTGTGCATTTGATTTAAATGATATGTCTACAACAACACATTTGAATGTGTTACCATTGGGATCATACAATATGTTGTTGGGCATGGATTTGTTGTATCTACATAGAACCAAGGTTGACTGTTATGAAAAAGTTATTGAGTGTGTTGTTGACAATGGAGAACCAAGAGTGTTGCAAGGTAAGAAGAAAACCACATCAGTTATAATGGTGACAACTATGCAAGCAAAGGGTAGCCACAGGAAAGGGTGAAAGCAATTTCCAGTACACCTTTCTAGTCATAAGGGTAAGGAGGTTGAGGATGCAGATGTGTTGAACAGATATCCATTGTTGCAACAGTTTCAGGATGTATTCCTAGAGGACATTACAGAGTTTCCATCTCACAAGGAGGTAGAATTTTCGATTGAGTTAGTGTCAAGGGAAGCACCAGCATCAAAAGCACCTTACAAGATGAGCACGCCTGAGTTGATTGAGTTAAAATTGTAGTTGAAGAAAATGTTGGACAAGGGATACATTAGGCCAAGTGTATCACATCAGGGCACATCAGTCTTATTTGTGAGGAAGAAATATGGTACCCTCAGATTATGCATTTATTACACGCAGTTGAACAAAGTGACTATCAAGAATAGATATCCTTTGCCAAGGATCGATGACTTGTTCAATCAGCTGAAGGGAGAAATAATGTTCTCGAAGATTGACTTGAGATCTGGATACCATCAAGTACACATCAAAGAGGAGGAAATTTACAAGACTGCGTTCAGGACTAGGTATGGGCATTATGAGTTTGTTGTTGTTCCATTTGGCTTAACTAATTCTCCAGCTACATTCATGTGTTTGATGAATAGTGTGTTGCATGCATATTTGGATAAGTTTTTTATTGTGTTCATTGATGATATACTGGTATATTTTAAGAATGAGGAAGAGCACATCGAGCACTTAGCAGCAATAGTATTGAGGTTGTTGAGAGAGCATCAGTTGTATGCTAAGCTAATTAAGTGCAGTTTCTTTCAGAGTAAGGTACACTCCTTGGGGCATGTGGTCTCCAAGGAGGGCATTGTAGTAGATCCAGAGAAGATAAGGACCATCATGGAGTGTTAGCTCTTAAGAATGTGGATGAGGTGAGATCTTTCATGGGTCTCACAGGCTATTATAGGAGGTTCATCAGGAACTGCTCATAGATTTCTTATCCCATTACATCATTACAAAGGAAAGGTAAGAACTTTGAATGGAAAAAGGAGTGCGAAGCTAGCTTTGAGTAGCTTAAGAATTTGTTAGCGCATGCACCAATACAATAGATTGCAGATCTGGATAAAGATTTTGTGGTATGCATAGATGCTTGCAAGGGAGGGCTTGGTGGAGTCCTTATGCAATATGGACAGGTGGTATGTTATGAGTCCTGGAAACTAAACGAGCACGAGTATAACTACCTAATGCATTATCTTGAGTTAGAAGAGATTATACATGCACTGAAGATGTGGAGGCACTATCTTCTTGGCAGGCGGTTTGTGCTTATGATTGATCACATTGGGTTGAGGTATTTGTTTGACCAATCAAATATGAACGCCAAGCAAGCTAGATGGTTGGCCACGATCAACGAGTTTGATTTCGAGATCAAGTACATCAAAAGGTAAAGAGAACAGAGTGGAAGATGCTCTCAACAGACTAGTACAGGTACATTACTTGGCAGTTATGAGCTCCTATGGGATGGACTTATAGGATAGGATCTTGCAGGCAGGACAACAGGATGTCAAGTATATGGAGATTGTGCACAGGTTGCAGTAGGGTGATAGTACAGGTATAGGTACATGTAGTGGTACAAGTACAGGTGGTTGTACAAGTACAAGTGCAGGTGCACAAGGTATGGACTATCATCTTACAGTGGATGGATTGGTCAGATTCCAAGACAGGATATATGTATTGGATAACAGTGAACTCAAGAAGGTGATCTTGAGGGAGTTTCATGCTAAACCATATTCATGTCACCCGAGTGATCAGAAGACACTAACAACAGTGAAGAGATATTACTATTGGCCAAATTTGAAGAGGTATGTAGCATAGTTTGTGGCTAGATGCT